>JBAMYA010000004.1:4971442-4989300 GCA_037176975.1 Arrhamphus sclerolepis | reverse complement strand
TTTGGTGGGGGGGTGAGAGGGAAAGGGGAAGAAGGGGGGGTTTTTTTGGGGGTTGAAAAGGTTGTGCACCTTTTTGGGTCTTTTTTTTTTTTTTTTTTTTTTTTTAAAAGTGCACCATCATTTGTTCAGGAAATATTAACCAAAAAGAAAACCAAAACAAAACGTACAATGTGCTTGCTAATCCACATATAGCAACACTAACTTTAGGTTGTTACCTGCCACAGTTGCTAAGTTCCTAGTTAATATACAAGAAAAAAGTTGAGGCACTTAAACGTCTACACCGTTACATCCACAACAGACGGTTGCTTCAAACATAACGTTGCTGGGGGGTGTTGGCAAGTGTAGGATGGAGGCCCCAAACGAAGTGGTTCAGAAGGTAACAAATGACGTTACCTTTGGAAGCTAACGTTAAGATGACGGTAATAAAACACTGCTGCTGTCAAGGAATTACTTAGCCCAAAAATACAGTATCACAGAATGCAATGTTTATGGCAACGGTGAGACCTAAAAGAGAAAGAAAAATGAACCACGTCTAAGGTGGAGGGTAGCGTTAGCATGTGGAATGAAGGACTCTCCACTACTTGAGCCACTCCATTAAAGGCCTTGGAAATCTCCAGGGGAGTTTAAAACCAGCCTCAGCTGGTGCAGATGTTTGTGCAGATGTTTGTGGTGTGAGGCAGGTCTCATCATCTAGAGGATTTTTCTAAGCAGAAGGCCACATTTCCTAGTCCAACTTCCTGGCATGGTTTCCCATATTTGGCAACATTTCACCAGTCACACCTTGTTCAAAACAAAGCTTACTTAAACTAGTGTTACATTTAAAATATATATTTTTTTAAATAACAGCATATGGTGCTCCATTTTTTTTTTTGTAAAAAAAAATATGCCATAGAAAAAGGGAAGGGTATGACATTGTTTAATATTTGGGTCAAGAGGGTATGTATTTGCTTTTAATTCAGCTTACAACGTGGGATTAATGTCTCATGTTACGTTCTGACAGCAGTGACATGTGGCGAGGTTCAAACTCCCGCCCACGTGACGCACATTTCATTTAAAAAAAAAAAAGTTATTATGGTCTTACCCTTACTTATAAATGAAATCATGTGCTGATCCTCCTGGACGAAAATATCCATAACTTATTTATAGAAGTCTCATTGGTCATTGACACTTGCTCTGCAGCTGCGGAGTAGAATCTCTGCCCCCTATCATGAGGTGAGGCGAGGCAGGAGAACTGCAGCCTCATCTAGTGCCTCTTCACTACCGTTGTAAGGTTGCAGAACATACGAAATGGGTTAAACACATATATTATATACTTAAGCTAAACTATGGAAAATCGGGGGGCATATATTAAACAAGTAAACTCGGCTAATACTTCTGTACTTTATGAAAAGTTTTTTTTTTTTTTTTTTTACCAATTTGTAAGATTTTCGTAAGATCTGGTGTTAAAAGTCCACACCTAACTCTGTTTCTCAGAATAAATTTATGGATTTTAACAGTTTAACTGTGAAGGACATTTTACCACAGAACTACAGGAACAGTAGAAGAAGAAGACCAGTCTTTTATTAGTTAGTATATTTTTTAAAAGTGGTATCCAAACAAAGTGTGATTGACTGATTGGTCAAAACAAGCTGAGCATGAACAGCCAGTATATTTTTCTACAAATGAGAGATTCTCTAGTTACAAAAATGACAGAATAGAGTGCATGAGTTCAACTCAGGTTGAGTTTATGTAAATAAATAAATAAATAGTAAGAGGTTAATTATGTCTTTGTATTATTGATAATTACACCTTATTTATTGTTAGCTGGAACATTTTCATCTAGGCAGAAATGCAGTGTTAGGCTACTTCAAAATATTGACCACGGATGTCTAAGTTGACTCAAATTTCTGTGATAAATTTCACTTCATGTAGCAACTGTTATTTTAAACATGAAGCTACGAGGATGAATTCACTCACTTTTTTCTCTTTTCCTCCCTGAATCTTGATGCCTTCACCAGGACATGTCCAACAATGGTTTGACCAGTTTAACCAACACTGATGATGCTATTTTATGAGCCTGATTGATGCTCGACAGCTCCTCCAGAAAAGCCTCCTCACTCCTACTGCTGCATTTAAGGAATAGATACATCCATCATAAATGTTCTGCTGTGATTGACTGCCAGGTGACAGGCACAGGCGCTCACACAAACGCCCAGTCAGAGCAGCCACAGCATCACATCCAGTTCTGCATTTCTCCTGAGGCGTTAGATGTTTGGCTGAGTGAAGTCCAAGTTGTGATGCTTACCTTGGTGCACGTCAGCTGGGAGTCTCTCTGCTGTGAATGTTTGGATCGATGCATCCGTCAGACTGAAGCGCGTCCTCCTCCACAGATTGATCTTGCATTTCCCACGAGAGGCATTTAAACTCCCTTTCTGACTGTAAACATGTATGTCATCTTTTCTTATCATCTGTTCTAGTAGTCCCCCCCCCACCCTTTTTAAAGCTGTATACCATCAAACAGTAGTTAGAACATTTATGAAGCATTTTTAATAAACAAGCATTTATTTGTTACCAATTAAAACTTCCTAAAAGGATGCTACTGTCATTTAACTTGTCAATTGTAGACACAAATCCACCTGCTTAATTCAACGTTTATTTACTGCTCACAGCTGTAAAACGGGGACGAGTGATTAAAGAATAAACTGTCGTCAGTTAGCGTGGCTCTGAATCAGTGAAGGTGTCAGAACTGCCGTTATACCTGTCTGAAGATTTATAGTTTAACAGATGACCACAAAAGAATAAAAAGGTGCAAAAAGGCGTGAAGGTCTTTTGCTTTCATTATAAGCTGTGCTCAGTTTATATTTATTGTATTCTAAGTTACATTAAAAAAAAAAAAAAAGGAAAAAAAGTCTGCCCATGTTTGAAAAAGTTAACGCACAAATATACATTTAAAACAGAAGGTAAAAGTACTGGCACGAATGCAGGATGATCTGCATGGAGCCGTAAAAGAATCAGCAATGAAACAGGAATAAATAGAAAGTGCTAGCTTTAGCAGAAAATAATATCTTCTTATTAAAAGAGAACAAAACAAACAAACAAAACAAAAAAGTGAAAAATCTTGAAGCTCCTCACGTCCAGAGATTCAAACAAGCCACTGAAAGCATGTGGTCTGACATGAAGCGTGCGAAACAGCACTACTAGATTGACTCGTCTATAAATTATGAACTTTTAACAACTTTTACTAAACACTGAGAGGCAAACCCCGTCCTAACGTCCTTCACTCTTGCCTTCCACTTTATGTCACACAGAGAAGGTGAACTGGAACCCAGACACGTATTGCAACATCTCCTCAGGAGCCGTCGCAGAACCCAATCACTTCAGAGGAAAACAAAATTAAATTAAAATTCAGAGAGAGAGAGGAAAAAAAAAAAAGGAAGAAAGAAAATCAGAATCAGATTTCTGCACGTCAGCTTTTAAGCTGATACATTTCCAATAGTTCAATCATGTTTGAGTAACCGTTTTAAAACAGTTGAAAGCTTTGGGATATCTTAAAGATTTTTAATGAGAGGGTCATTAAAAGTCATGCACGCTGCAAATAACTGCATGCAGTAGTTATGGTAACCCATCCAAGCACTTTTTATTTATTAATAGTCATTAACACACACAGCAGCTTCATCAGAGGAGCCTGTGCCCTCTTTAACTTTAGAATGTGGAGTATTTATATGGAGAGCCATTTGTATGTCACGGGAAGCAAATGTCTGCCACAGCCGCCTGCAACATTTACCTGATAAAAAAAAAGAAGTTAGGTGAATTGATTATCAACTTCATATATATTTTATATATATATTTATATATTTCTCTTCTCTCGCTTGCTCGCTCACTCGCACATTTTATCGCACTTGCTCTCATTTAGTTTTGTTTACAATGTAACAAATATGGTGACAGGCCTGAAATTACAATCACCCAAAAAAAAGGAGAAAGAAAAAAAAAAAAAAGAAAAAAAAAAGAGGAGGGAGAAAGGAGGGCAAGGCCAGGGAGATCTGCTGCTGTTGTCTGCTGCCCATTACTGACAGTTGCAGCACAGAGGACACAGTCTGCTTGATGCTCGGACATCAAAGAGGAGGCGGCGGAGGCTCCTTCCCCGAAGAGCTGCTCTCTCCGAGCTGCAGGTTCTCCAGTGCCACATCTAAAGGCATGATATCCACACAGCCCATGGCTCCGAAGTCGGCGAAATCGCGGCGCTCGTCCTCGTCAGAAGAAGAGCTTTCTTCGTGCATCAGCGTAGACAAAAGCAGCTCTTGGACAAACAGGCTGTGGTCGGCACGCTCTCCTTCTAGAAGCTGCCGCTCTGCCTCGGACATCTTAGGCTCATTTAACCTGAGGGACAATGACATCGGAATAAGTCGAGGTACACAGATTATGGGGAAAGACAACAAGATGGTCAAATTGCTTACAAGTTGACATGGATGAGTTTAAAGTTGGAGTGAGTGATGCCTGGAACATTGTTATTGTACAACGTAGGCAAAAGAGCTTCAAGTCAGGGATGAACAGGGTTTTTCTCATGTTTCACCAAACTGAAAAGGCATCAACTTGCTTCAATCATCTATAATGGAAAATCTAAAAGGACAATAAACTTTCCAAAAGAAACATGGCCACCATGACATCGTTCTTGGAGAAAAAGCACGCCAATATCAAATCTCGTTTTACTTCTTGAACCCTCCAGTCCTCCCACTCCCCAGCCACCTCCTCCAGCTCTATATCGAGACATTGCCAGGATCACTGAGACATGTCGTCTGTCCAGCGTGTCCTGGGTCTGCCTCGTGGTCTTCTCCTCTGAACCACCTTAAACTAGCTCCGCTAAGTGTGAAGGACCAGTGACTCTCCTGGCTGACCGAACTTCTCAGCCCATCTCTAAGGTAGAGTCCAGCCAACCTCCAGAGGTAACTCGTTTCCACTTGTGTCCGTGATCTCATTCTTTCGGTAACTACCCACAGTTCATGAGCACAGGTGAGGGTAGGAACGAAGATTGGCCGGTAACAGAGAGTCTTGCCTTTTGGCTCAACTTCACTACAACAAACTGTAAACAAGACCCAGAAATACTTAAACTCCTCCTCCACTCCCAACACGGAGAGAGAATTCTACCCTTTTCTGACGGAGAACCATGATTCCAGATTTGGAGGTGCTGGTTCTCATCTCCACCACTTCACACTCGGCTGCAACCCGCTTCCAATGAGAGCTGAACATTCTCACCTCTGGTATTACAAGATATGCTAGACCACCTATAGTCATTAATACAGTACTGTCCATGCCTCTTTTCGGAGATGCTTGCCCCCTTGTGTCCAGACGTGGTACTGCTACACAGAGTAGCTTTAACTAAACTGACAAGTCTGTGCATCAAAACCCTGGTGCAGCTTATTCGTCTGACTCAAAGCTAACTTTGTTACCCAAAAATTTTTAAAAGTTTATGCCATAACACTGAGTAGCATAAAAAATGCTCTACATCCACTTAAGGTAGTCCCAAGTGTACATAAAACACAATAGCTTTAATTAAAATGTATAAATAGCCTCACTCACCGTGCTAATAGGAACTGGGAGTTGTGGGATGAAGATGAGGGATTGCTTTCACCCCCAGTGTTGGTGTTGGCAGTTGCTGTGCTGGGTGCAGGAACGGTGGTGCCAGTGTTGCCAGGGTTGTTGCTGCGTCGCGTTGCGGGGCGGCCCGTTTCCACTTGTTGTCGTGCTGCTTGAGCCTGCTGCCGCTCCAACTGCAGCTGCATCTGGAGCTGCTGGAGCTGTGAGGCCGAAGGCCCCGATGAGTTTATCTGCCCTCCTGCAGCGCGCCGAACACCTGACAGTTGAGACAACAATTCTGCAAAAAAACACAAAAACAAGTTTTTTAAAAATACATTAGAAGCCATCAGAAGCTAAAAATATATTTTAATTGCATACATATATGTCAAAATCTGGTAAACAATACAGTTTTATGCACATATACTATTTTAATGCAGTACAGAAAGATTATACTGGGAAGTACTAATGTGGTGAAAATGAACACTTCTGTGTTCCAGCAGGGTTCCCAGTGACCACTGGAGGAGAAGAAACACTGAGAAAGATTCGTCCCAGTGGGCTGGAAACACGTAAACAGAGTAATTTGGCACAGGACTGCATGCCAATGGTGCTCTTCCCCCTGAAAACAAAAGCCTGTCTGGTCCTGTGCGAGAGGGGCTTCAGTCACCTGATTATTTCGCCCACTAACAAGTGAATTACCGACAATAAAGCTGGATGCAAAACTGAAACTAACTAAAATTAGACCCTTTCCCCAACAAACTGAAATAAAATGCATTTCCGTCCATTAACAATGCGAGTCATACTTACAGATTAAACAATTACCTGAAACACAAAGCATTCTGGGCAGCATTTACATAATATGCCCAAAATGATTAACAATTGTTTTTCATCAGAAGTTAATCTGGTTAAAATGCTGAGGGACTAGACTTAAGGATCCTTGGGTATCATCACATGATTCAATTCAAAAACCAGTTTTAAAACTATTCTCTATCCTGTTCAAAAGAATACTTGCTACAATATCTATTCAAGTCCACGCTTCACAAAGAAATTCAATATAAGCCTTGATGCAAACAATTAGATATTATATAAGGTGTCAATTAAAATCTGTGTAACTGATTGAAAACAATTATTGGATAATTGGAAATAAAGTAGGCTAAGGCTATCCATGGAATAAAAGGTCCTTCACTGAATATGAAACATGATAAATTAAATAGGAATTATGGGGTTGAATATCCTTTTATATGGGTACTAACTCACTACTCTTTCTCCTGGTTAAAAAAAGAAAAAGAAAAAAAAGTTAGCCTTCATAAACAGCGCTCATTCCATAACTATGTAATTAAAGGATTATAGTGAACTGACATTTTATAAAAATTATTACAAAAGTCATTTTAAAAAGCCAAGCATTCGTATCTCATGTGCCTTATAATACTTTAAAATGTGTGTGTGAGATTGTTAGTTGCTCTTACACCAAAAAAGAAGTGAGAAACCCAAAACCATCAGATACAACTTGAAACTGAGAAAACGCTAAAATGGGCCATCAATATTTATTTCATGTTAAACACAAATACCACAACTGTTTCACATATATTTACGCAATCACAGCCAACAATCGAGCTCTGTAGCCATCAATAAAGCTTGTGTGTCTGCCGGCAGGTAGTTTGGCCCAGTTTCCTGTTGTAAACTGCTCTGGCTGTCTCATGTTTGAAAGGTACCTTCTTCATGCTGCACTTTTTATTTTTTATTTTTTAAATTTTCCATAGATGTTCAGTAACATTAAGACCAGGATTCATGGAGGAGCCTTTGAGAATAGTAAAATATTTTCTTAAATCAGCCACTCACGGGTGTTTTAAGCTGTATTTTTGGTCATTATTCTATTGAGGGCATCATGACACGGGGCAGCACGTTTTGCTCCAAGATGCCTAGAAAATCTCGACACTTCATTGTGCAACTGTGGTGATGATTAAACTTAAACAATTAGTTTGGAACTAGACTATTAAGGACTGATTCAAGATCATTTCTAGGGGTACCAACGACCACAAACTAACAGCAGGCAGGTTCACATGAGACAAATGTTTTTCCATCCCAACACTTTTCATGAGGAGAGAAGCATTGTTTCCATGTGCAACAAAGATACCAACAATTTTGTCCACATCTGTCTCTGCTATAACTGTCATAAAAGATCCAGCATTTCTTATGACTGAAAGCCAGTACTTTAAACAAACAACTCAAAATGATAGCGAACACCACAAAATCACAGAGCACTGTAGAAAGAGCCTATTGCTGCTTCACATCATTATTACAACCCTTCAGCGCACCAGTTATAATCATTTAATGTTCTTTCCGTATGCTTGGATGCCTAACTAGCATGTTGGCAAGACAAACATGTCATCTGAGGAAAGAAAATACTTCTGTTTTAATTAAATTTTGATGCTAGTTCGGTTTTAACCAGCTAAATGTCCCAGAAGAGGATCCAACTCTTCTCTTCTGGTTAGCGGTACTCTCGGTATAATCTTGAGTCTCACCTGCGATTGGATCCATCGCTTCTCTGTTACTGGGGGTGTAAGTGGAGCTCTGTGATGAGGAGGATGAGAGTCCCCCCGTGGAGCTGCTAGTAAAGTGCATATTTGTCCGTCGTGCTCTGGGGCCGCCCAGTCCTCGTCCAGGGTGGAACATTCTACGTACATGCCGGACACTGCTGGACTCATCGTGAATGCAAACTGTTAAGGTTCAATTCAGCCACAGTGGATGATATCAACATAACATTAGATCAAATAAATTCAGGCATTTTTGTGCAAGAACAGATGAAAAAGAAGGCTGGAAGGATATTAAATCTCTTGGTGCTCTGTGTTCTAGAGTGAGGTGAGCTGTGAAGTCATCTGTGACATGGTTAGGGTCCCCCCCTGGCAAGGCAGCACATATTGGACAGATCTGAAATAAGAGCAAGTGAGAGTCATCTGTTTGAGAAACATTAGCAAACTTCCTTATGAGACAAAATATCCAGTTACACGTCCTGCTCACTAATCAAAACAACAGAAAAAGAAAGAAACAAAACACATGTATAGTTTTTTAAAAAAACAAACTGATACGGCATAGTTTTTCCAAAAACATGAGTTAAATATAAATATAAACTGTTAAGTGCAAAGTCAGATATGAGCTTAATGATTCTTGCAGACAGATTTGTAATACTTAGCATAAGCTTCTCTGATAAAAATCACACCTGTTGAAAAATTGCACATATTTTTGAAAAGTAGAAATCTGATTTTAATGACCAACTTTAGCCTTAACTGGACATACACACTTCTGTAGCTTAGATTTTGTGTTTGGACCAGGTCTAAATATACACAATTTTGAGAGGAATGACATAGAAGGGAGTACAATTTTAGCTCATGTGAAACTGAAACTTAGTGGTAAGATACAGAAAAGGAAATTTATCTTTGTGGTCTCAACTATGCAACCACAAATAGAAACTAAACTGCTGAACGGAGGGAAAAAAAAACAAAAAAAAACACAACAGAAGCTCTACGTTCAGAACGAAGGATCCAGCAGAGGCAAAAATCAATAACTGGATTATAAATGAAAGACAAAAGGAACATTAGCTCACACCAAGACACTGTCAGGTCTACACTGCGCCCAGTTCCTCACAGCTTGAGATAAACAGGCGTTATCATCAAATATTAGCATCATACTACTGACCAAGCTCTGGGAAATCACCTGTTTTAATTTATTTTTAACTCACCATCCTCAAACTATTAACTTTTACTTAAGCAGGGACCGATTGAAGAGAGATCTCCAGAAACTCCCTCTTCTCCTAACTACCGCCTCCAGCTGTTCTCAGGTCAGTGGAGAGATATAGTCTTTCCAGTAAGTCCTGGGCCAGCACCAGCACCCCCTCCTTGATGGACATGCCTGAAACATCTAACCTGGGAAGCATCTGGAAGGTATTTTGATCGGATGCCTGAACAACTTTAACTGCTTCATTTCAATTCAAAGAAGAGGCTGCTTTTAGCCTCTCACGTATGACAAAGCACCTCAGCCAGTCTTCAAGAATAAAATTTTAATTGATGGTATACATTTACTTCTATAAATGTTAGCAGAAAGAAAGGAAACCTTTACCAAAAAAACCCTGCTCAAGTAAAAAGGACTAGTTATTCTGACCACAAATAGAAGCAGCCCAGTAACAAAAAAGGGAAATTCTTCAATAATTAGAAAACCAAATCATTGCCACCATCACATCTAATCACTGAAGTCAATTAAGATGAAACAATTTGCTGTCAGCATGCAATAGATAGTGTCCAAGGTTTTGGCCATTTATTCTACTCAATGCAAAAGGCTTTGATTTAATTTTAGATCTAAGAGATCGTTTTAAAAAAGTATTATAAGACCTCAGCAACCCACCCTTTCACATTCATTAGACGGCTCAGTGACTGTGACAAAGCAACCAGCTTACTTGTATACCTAGTTGGAATACATTTGGTTGTTTCCTGGTATGTTGAAGGCACGTTAAAAACACCCACTGTAGTTAACGTCTATTAAAAAACAAAACAAAACTTCTTTTCTCAACCTTAAGAGGAAATATTAAAATACAGTGTTTGCTCTTGGTTTACAGCCTTGGGATGTGACACCAATACTGTCATTTTTAAAGAATCATGGTGTGTTTCCTTTAATGACAGCAGCAGTAATATAATGCAACATAGTAATTTTAAACCATGCATCCTTTATAAATGGATAATTCTAGGAAAAACATAGCATGGCGAGCTATACGTCTGTAAATGAGCAGATTCCCGCTCAACTGTCATGTGATCTCGAAACCCTCAGGGTAAACTCATAATCTCTCACAGGGAGATACAGGGATGTGTTGACTTGATCTTAATGGATTAATGGACAGCGTTTTATGGTCTACTGTAGTATTAACAGCACACAAGCCACAGTTTAAAGCATCATTTTAAGTTGGTACTCCTAGGTCAAGTGTAAACCAACTATTTCACTCTGTACTTTTTTTTTTAATCACACGGAAGTGTTAGACAGATTAGCTCTCAGACGGCTAACCAGATATTAGCACTGTGAGCAGCAGCCCAAACATCATTTTACTCGACAGTGGACAGCACTCATAAAACCATTCTGTGTCAACAGGCGTCACACATTACCTTTGCCTGTGTCATTTCCCTTAATAAACATCACGGGTGGTAATTTCACCTCACTTCAGGGCAGTAAACAATTTAAAATTTAATATAGATCACATCGGTGGAAGAGAGAGGTGTTGCAGGTGTTAACGGAAATTCAAATGTGCAGTGTACTCACCACCTCTGTGGAAGTCTCTGAATGCTCAGAGGTGACATGCTCTTGTAGGGATGTCTCTGTGAAGCCCATCTTGCCACAGTAAGGACATGTGAACGATTGGGGTTGTTCTACTGAAAAAGTGTCTCCTCCGTAATACAAGTCTGTAAGATGACGTTAAAAAGCAACCATTATTGATAGTCAGTAAGGTGTTTGTTGATACATAACAAATTAAATCAATCATGATGGATGTTTCCATTCTGATTAACCTGCGTATACATAGTATAGCACACATGTTTTGTTTTTGTTTTTTTTGTTTGTTTTTATCTATACCTCCTGCCAGATCCTTACCATAGTCTACCCTGGTTAATATACACTGCATGGGGTGCTCTGTGCTGTGTCGTGTTGTTGTAGCTCCACTCTCGTAGCACGATGCACATAGGTCGTAGTCGTAGCAAATTAAACACTTGAACCGTCTTCCCCTAAAGTTTCCTTTCAAACATGCATCACAGCTCACACCTGCGAAAGAAAAAGGAGAAGAAGAAAAGTTAAAAGTGGACATGACAAAGTACAAATTCCCTCCAACTGAGTCTCTGAGATGCACAGAGAGAACATGGTCTTTATCTGAATGCCAGTGTCACCTACACGAGCATGTGTTTTGGAGTTACACCAACCCACAAGTGCCAGCTGCGAAGAACCCTGGCATTCATAGGCAGCGCAAAAACATCTGAGAGCTGTTTTCACAGCAGCTTTCGTTACTCATTTATAGAACAGTACACACATTTTCAAGCGGCACGCTGCTGCTTATTACAGCTATATCTACCAATGCCAAATCTATCATGACAGAGAGGGAGAGAGAGAGAGTTTAAAGTGGAGTCAACAAAACAAAATGCTGATTAACATTTCTTGTGTGACCACGCCAAAAAACAACAAATGTATTTTTCTTGAAACCTCTTTGAGTTGAGGCATGTCATTGGAAGCAACAAACGACTCTTTTGGCCAGAACACTATGTAAACAAATGCTAGAGGATACCTCTGCCACTGATGAGACATCTTACAAGAAAAAGACACAAAAACAAAATCCACGAGGTTTAACATTTATTATCCTCACTTTATTTGACCGTGGCACTGTAGTTTCAGCTACATGTTTCTACGCTGATGGCACAAACAACCGTGTGCCTTTATGAAGTACAGTTGCCAAGTACCTTTGTTGTCTTCTGAAGAGGGAAGTTATTTCAGTATGGCCTCGGACCTTCAGGGATTAAATAACATCTACTGGAGACATGCCTGCATTATGGTACACCTCACTGACTTTTTAGTTAATCCAATAGCCGGGTTAAAATGCACTACCATACACCAACTGGACACAAACACATAACCTTACTGAAACTAGGTAGCAACCTTACTTGGTGACTGATTTATGGTGAAAGGCCTCAGAGTTTCTGTCTTCTTGATGACAGGCCATTCACGATGTGAGTGTACGGGACAGTGTGCTGCTACGGGCTTGTATTTAACTAAATATCCCATTTACAAGAAGGGGAATGTTATAAGAGGTTTTAGAATATGTATTAGTATACAACAAGCAAGAGAATTAGCGCCGGAATAAGTGTTATGAAGTCGCAACTACACCAACGACTTCTCATTTTTAGCATACTTTAGCCTGCCCGCTAGCGCAGCGCCCAGCGACGGCTAACTGCTAAACGACACTCCGCTGCCGGATCATCGCGAACAGAGAGACCGCTACCTCATAAATACAAATATATGAACACCGGAGATGTTGGCAGGAAACGTGTACACTAAGGGACATGGCACGAAAAGCCCAATAACCCGTCCTGACTCGGTCGGAAAAGAAGCCCTTAGCAAGGCTATCGGAGAAGCTAGCTGATGAGGTAAAGTAGCGCCGTGGATCCATTTATCGACTCACCCTCATGTCGGGACATCCTACAAAGATGCTGGGCTCTCCAGCACGCTCAACGGGAAGGCGATACCGTTTTCAGGACCCTAAAGCTGTAAAAATCCTCCACCCTCGTTTCTTTTTCTCTTTTTTTCCGGGCAAGATGGATCCCCAGCAGCTCACAGTTTTGTTCTGCTTCCCCTCCCGAAGTGACACTTATGGCTGATTTTCTTCTGGGGGGTGAAACACTAGGTGGCGCTCTACTATATGAAACCGCTCATGCGAGGAGTTGGTACCGTAAGCCCTGAAATTAGACTTGCAGGAGTCATTCCAATCCTCCTTACGTCAACCACTCTTTTTAAAAATGCATTTATTTATTTACTTCTAGAAGCTCTAAAAGTGTTGTTTTGGCTTTTAACATCTAAAACAGTTTTTAAAATTAAAGAATAGTCTTTCACCCCCAAATTATACCAATATTATGCCACTAGTGTGAATGGTCTTTACTTCCTTGCAGCACCAGTTTCATACAGTCATTGGCTCCACCTCTGGAAGGAGATTTCGCCTCTAACTTGTACAAAAGGTATTAAGTAAAATACCTTACCTAACAGATACAACTGAAACATTTGGTGCATGTATATTTTTTTTTAAAAAGGTCTCCTCCATGTTGATATATAATTTAGAATTATATGCCTGCATCATTTGATCACCAAAAGCATAACACATAGTCATATAGTGCCAAATGTTTTGGCTGTTTATTCTGTTTTTTACACAGCTTAAAACTGTCAAGAGGTTTTGAATTTCCTAGTCTAGAGTGAAATTTACTACATCACAGTAATTTGTACAAAATTTACTGATGTTAGAGTTAATTTTATTTTTTATAGTTTTTTTCATATATGTGTGTAAAAAGCTCAAACTGAAGAATTCCTGTGAATTTAAATTGCAACAGTTGTTGCCGAGCATTAACGTTAATTAGAATTAAACAGAATTGTTAATTTCTTGTGCCTTTTTTGTATTCAACAGATTTAAAAAAAAAAAAAAAAAAATATTTCACATTAAAAAAAAAAGGTAGATAAAAGAGTAAAACAATGTTTAATCAAGAACAGTTTCATAAAAAGTCTTTATTTTTGTACAGATTTAGATTACCTCTGTGCTGACGAAGACACAAACAGTCTGACACAAACCAGTGCATTATAATGAAGATTTCACAGCAGTGTAGAAGGCACGCCTTGAACTCACAACTGTCACTTTATGCCTTTCACTCCTCCTTGTGTGTAAATCCGATGTGGCAATACAGTCCTAAAGCAAGTAACACTTAAAACATTCTATACATACAATTTATTACATGTGCTTCATGGGGACAATGGAGGGTAACAACTGAGAAGTACTAAAATGTTCAAACTTTGTCTCTCACGATTGGCGTTTTCCTTTGACTTTATTTCACGCCAGTGAGGGACTAAGTCAAAGACAGAGGGAGGAAAACGTTTCTCCCCAACACATTATTTTGCTGTTCAACCTCTGGAAAGAAAAACATGGCAGTGAACCTGAATGAGCGAGGTACTTTTACCACTCACGGGGCGACAGCGAAGCTACAGTGTGCTAATGTTTTATGTACATGTTGTAGCTGTATGAGGCAATCCCTTTCCAAGGTGGACAGAAATGGTAAACGTGGAGGCATTTATTTGCAAAATGGTGGAATATAAACCTCTATTTCACAAATGAAAGGGACAATCCAGAGTTGATACAACGCTCCTAGATCTATTATTAGATGGTCGGGAGTTTAAACTTTCATTAGGCACCAAAACGGAGTAAATCAAAGCACTTTTGAGTGAGAGAGGAATAAAGTATGTGCAGCAACATGGCAATCAGTGTTAGCACACAGAGCAACTGACCTACGTAAAAACAAATAGCTATTTTAAACCTCTGATAAGACTCAAAAATGTCATTCCACTTAAGTGGTACTGTGGATAAGTTCCCTACAGACAAACCAGTCATTTTAGCTTCACAAATGTACTTTGTAAGTAGCTTTTGCTTCCATAGAACAGGATGTTTAGGACACAATAGGTAAAAGTTAGAAGTAGAGAGGATGAACTCTCCTTTTGCTTTTATGGACAGTTATTTAGGCAACATTTGGTAGTCAACTTGTGCAGACAAGCTAAGGGATGGTTGTACTAAGAGTCCTTTTAAATACACTTTCTATACACCTACAAAGTTATAATTATGTCATTTTGTCCCTAGGGACCTTATTCACACTATTACTTAAGTGGAATGACATTTTTGAATCGTCATAGGCTTAAAATAGTATAAACATAAATTACTATTTTGCTGCAAATAAGATATTCCTTTCTCACTCAGTGTTGACTTAATTCACATCGTTTTGGTTTCTAACAAATATATGTGATCTTTACCAACTAATAACAGGCTAAATAAAAAAAATAAAAAATAAAAAAAGTTACCGTCGCTTGTTTCAGCATAACTGAAAACACATAGTTTGAATAGGTTTAAAATATATATTTTTTTATCAGATAGAACCAAAATGGACACGTCCGCCTTCTGCGTGTATATTCCCACACAGAATAATTACATTTTCATTTTTCCATCAAAATATAACACTATTTACATATTTGCATAAGCCTGAATTTGTGGCAAAAGCCAGAAGTTTTTCTTATGTGTCAAACGTAAATTCATTATACTTGTAGCACCTGAGCAAAAACTGTCTATGATCACAAGAAAAAAAGAAAAGAAAAGAACACAAAAAGAAATATTAAATTAAATGCACACACAATTATATACATTTTAAAGCTTTACATCTGTGAGCATTTCTATGTACAGTACAATCAAAGGTTTGGATAGTGAAGCTGCAGTTTTCTGTCTATTTCAGTAATCAAGGCAACTCTAGTTGCATTCATTTAACATCAAAACTGACTGAAGAAAAAAAAAAAAAGGGAATGCATAATGTCTACACCTTTGCTTAAAGGAATATTTTGCATTCAGTTTCACTTTAGCCAACACTTTGCAATAAAAAAAATGTGCCATGTGATAATGCTGAACTTCAACAGCAACAAAATGCTATAAAATGCTGTATAAAAAAGCTCAAAGATACAGTGTTTCATAAAAAAAAAAAAATGCGCAAGAAAACATTACCACAAGTGTTAAAGCTCTGAGACAGACTGCTACAATACGTGTAAAGTCCATATATATTTTCTTGTCATACCTTTGGGACGTAACGATGTAATGAAATTAACATCAGGAAGTATACAAGGGGGCTTAAGCAACTTTATGATGCTCCTAATGAAAAACCTGAGTACATTTGTTTGACTTTAAAATTACTGTAAATATGCTCAACGTGATAAAGCTAAATGCTACTTTTTCAGCGGTTGACTGGCAGTGAAAAGAAGCAGAAGGAAAACATAACGCAAATAAGTTAAAATAGCAGACGTGTACAATGAAGCGTCATTGGCTCTGTGTGAAGCTCCAATGTTGTATTGAGGCGCTTAAAGCAGCTCGGCAAAAAGATGTTGGGAGTATCTGCAAGCATTATCTGACACATGCCAAGGTAGGAGTCAGTGATGGCAAATGCGTTTTCCAGGTAGACAGTGTGTCGAAGTGCTGAGGTGTCTGTGGGTTTTAAGGCGTCTCCTCCATCTGCATGGCTGTTACTCCACATGACCTAACGGATGCTTCAGTCCATATCTTCCTTTGTGTAGTCTGGAGATTTTCTCTTGAAGAATCCCAACTGGAAGAGCAGAAAATGTAGTTAGGATACTGTTTGTTAACTATCACTTGAGAAAACTCTCACATTTAGTGAAAAAAAAAAAACTTTCTTGATGAAATGGACCTTATAAATGCAATTTCCTACTTGGCTTTTAAGAATGATGGAGCCAAGAGTTACAAGAGCTTTTCTTGTTTAGGGAGAGACAAATTTCCAGATTTTCTTATAGGTTTTTGCTGCAGATTATTAAAAAACTATTAATACTGGAATATTTTTCTAATATAAAACTGGATTTGGCTGTGGTAACTTTATAGCTTTCAGTCTGTATTTCTGTATGCATGTTTCAATTCTTTATTTTCATTATTTATTTATTTTTGGATTGCTTTTTTTGTTGTTGCAAGAACTACGTGTTATCGCTACAAACAAGATCTTTCGTTCTTTTGTTCATGGCATCATCATTTAACTCTCCATGGTTCTGTTTGTCCTGCAGGGCCAAGTGCTCCAGGCTGACCAGGAGGTATTTGACGATTAGAAAAACTTGGGAGTCGGAGTTCAGGAAATATTACCTTCCAGAGAATGAAGATGACAAGCGCTAAGATCAGCAGTCCTAACAGGATGCTGACGATGATGATCCAAATGGGGATTCCTCCGACTGTTTCTTTGGAAACTTGGATCGTCACCTGCAAAACGCACGCATTCACACCATGCATTCATTTGATGAGTTATAATATAATGCTAGCATATGATGGTAACGCTTCATGTCTTACAGTTCTGGTCTTGTCGTTACTGCTCATCTCATACAGGTCTTCGTTTTCAACGCTCAGGGATGCATGAACTATCATGGAGAGACTGGAAAACTCCCCCTGTAAGACAGAACTCCATTATATGTTTGTTTTCTTCTCTATCCGTTAGTCAGATTGCATTTGCTCTACTTTATACTGTGCTAATTCACAATTTATTTATCATCACCACGAGAAAGCACTTAACAGCAAAAAAAAAAAATGCATCCATGCATCTCTTAAGCTTACCTTTATAAATGTGGGTTTCCACACTCTGAAAGTAACGTTGACTTGACTGCTCTCGCCTTCAGGAATGGAGCAGCTAAGTTTCGCGCACTCGGCTTGTTCACAGTCCTGCAGAGAAAATCTGTCAGTCAGGCAGATACGGGAACACATTGGCGGACGTTGGAGCACAAATTCTATCACTCACCAGCAGGAAGGTGCTTAGAGTTTCTTTTTTTGGTTTGATAGGTTTATTTTCATCAAAGTTGATCACCCTGTCTTGTGTACATTTCACCTGGAGAGCAAAAAGAGGGGGTATACCTGAGGGTGAGTATGTATGCTTGGGTACAGTTGTGTGTGTGTGTGTGTTTGTGTGTGTGTTTGTGTGTGTGTGTGTCTGGGGGGTCTTTTTTTCTCATCAGAGCTCAGAACA
>JBAMYA010000004.1:4953422-4971342 GCA_037176975.1 Arrhamphus sclerolepis | reverse complement strand
TTGTGAGAGTTTAGGTCCAATCTCAATGTTCCCGAGGAAGCGGACCAGAAATTCGATGATGCTGCTCCAGGGATAGATGCTGTTAGATCCATCCAGGACGATCACGATGTCCAGATTCTTCGAACACTCTGCAACAAAACCAGAAACCAATTCAAAACCACCGACACTCAAGATAATACCATCAGGTTCTTAAAAAAAAAAGAAAAGGAAAATCCTCAGTGAAAGTAGTGAAGGCCACACTTCCTGAGGTCAGTCTTTAAGTGAGGAGTAACTAGGGATTAACAATCTTCAGATTTGTTCTGGCGATTTAAAACTGATTAAAAACCTTCCAAGTACAAGTGCAAAGGTGTAACAGTGCAGTGATTAAGTTTAAACAAAAAGTCAAATAAAGTTCAAGTGCAAATATTGAAATCTATTACTCAGCCAGTTGTGCAACTTACTTGCGTGCAGTATTGATAAAATCAGTTCCAGATTAATCACCTGGATGCGTTAGTAATCTAAATGATTTTAATAGGGTCTTAAAGCCTTATGTGGTCGGCCTGTTTGCCTCTGGTAAGGGCACAGATGTGAAAGTGATTCTGAAAGTGTAAAGAAAACAGAATGAGACAATGAACATGGACTGTTTACTCTCCACTTCATTCTTTGCTGTTTCCTTCCAGGGAAACTAAATGCAGGCCCAGTAAATTGTCTCCTAACTTGGGCATACAGCGCAGCAGAATGACTGGGCTGGGCCGGACCAGAGAGTACCGGGGGGGGGGTGTCAGACAAGTTTACATTAAGAAAAATGCTCTTATCTCCCTCTTCTCTGAGGAAGGGCGAGCTGGATGTCAGGGTCTTGGGTGGTACTGCAGTGAGGGTTAGATTGTAATCTCTTCTCACAGACAGATAATTTACTCAGATTGCGTCATGTCCAGTAGTGGCTGCGATTTACTTTGACAGGCTGTGTACCTTGCACTGCCGGGGACACGGAGTTGAGGATCTGGAAGGAGGAGCTGACGTTGGCGCAAACCCCCGAGATGTATTGCTGCTTGCCACACATGTAGCCGTACTGAGGACCACATGCCTGCGGAGACGAGACAAGCACACACATACAAACAAACTGAGGCACTGGGAGAGTGGAGCTCGGCTGCTGTAACTGGTTAGCTTTCAACATGTATAGGGGTCACGGGTGAGAGGAGGTTCAGGGCTACTGGAGAGGGAAAGCAAAGAAAAACCCAAGAGGAAAGAACTACTCACATGGAGCATTACACAGAGACTATTTAAAGCCGCTAGAGATCCCCAAAGACTCTGCAGACAGGGTGAGATGAAAGAAGACACAGAGCCTGGGAGAAAGTAGGATGTTAAATGACCGACATTAACTGGAAAATTGAATAAAAGCTACTAATCTTTTTTTTTTTTTTTTTGCTCCATTTCCTTTCCACAAATGTTCCTGAACCTCAGGGTCCTCCCAGGAGCAAGAAAGCTGTACAAGAAGCCCACAGTTGTGCTGCAAATGTGAGCGTCTGTCATGTGCTGTGAGCCAACTGTTCACGTCAGTTTGTTAACATGCTCACAGTGGTGACGCTTTCATATCTGCCCTGGTCACTACATTCGCCGCGTTCACCACGCTATTGTTAGCACTCAAATTAGCATGCTAACATTTGCTTCCAAACAGAAAGCGTTTGACAAACTGAGTCATAATGGATCGTTAAACACATCAGGATTAATCATCTGGAGACTGATATAATGTCACGGCAGTTTCAATTTGTAGTCTGGACCAGAGCGGTGGATCTGGTGAGTCAGGCCTGAAAAATTTAACAACACAGAAGTGCCAGTAAACACAGATCTTCAGTTGTTCATTCATGCAAGTCAATTTCCATAAACTTAAAGCAGGACTGTGTAAGATTGGAACTTTGGAGGCAGTTAAGTGAAAAACTCAAAACTTTAAAACAGCAATTCAAAGAGCAGTGAGCGAGTTCATGGTCACCACATCATTTATTATGTTCAATATTTAATGCTCTGCTCTTAGAACTAACAAATTGATATCATAGATCTTAATTTCCTGTGTTCAACCACACTGTTTTATCCTGGAGAACCCACTTGTTGAATAATGTGTGCACTCATGCTTTGAATTAACCAAATGGTTTGGTAAATCTGAGTGCAATGGCACCACAAAGAGGAAGCTGATTTTACACTAATTATTTACTGATTGAAAGACCAAAAGGAGTCAAAGCAGTAACGCTGGATTCATAAATTAGTCCTGCCTCTGTGAATGATGCCATTGGCTCTAGCTCCAGCTGTGTGGCCGCAGCTCGATTGGCTGACGCAGAAGTTGAAGCGGGAACGCCATCGACGCGACGCACAGAACCCACCATTCAGTTCAGTAATGGATGACATCACCCCATTCAAAGTCTAAGGAGAGATACATAGATGACTCATGCAATGCTGCCTAATAGCCAAAGGAGAGTTGATATGCTCCAAAGATGAAATAAGCAATCTGCCAGATATATTCAAGAGGTTGATTTTGAAAGGTCAGACTGCATCTAACCTTTTATACATGTCACAACAAATGAAAGTACTTCAATGTTACAACTGTCCAGTGTAGGGAATGCATTAAAATCAAGTCTACAAAGGCTTTAATGGACATTCAGTTGGGTTCCTTCTGTGCACATTTTAGTGTAAGAGCTACTGAGGCCACAGCATCTGCATGCACTGCATTCTGCAGTAGACATGTATGATGTGCTGGCCTTGCTTTTTTTTTTTTTTTTTCTTTTCTCATTTTATTTTAAAGGCAAATGCCACATGCATGTATGGACACATTAAAACCCAGAAAAGTCCCCCACATTCATGTTTCTTTGCAATAAATTACCTCAGATCTCCAACATTATTTCCAAAACTCTCCAAACCAAAGTTTTTGGAAACTGACTTGACATTTTTGTGACCCTGATCACATTTACTCAGTTGTAAAGACAAACGGGCAAGAATGACAAGTGCAAAGGATATATGTAAAATAAATTAATTTAACTAATAAATCATTGCGGCTAAAATTACTGCATGAACCTCTGAAGTGAACAAAATGAAAGTAAGAGGCCTTGGATAATAAGTAAATTCCAGATGCATTCAGACAGAAATTATATTGTGTTGGCAAAATCACATTATTTATAGAAGCTTTACATTAAACTGGACATTTTATTTGCCTGAATAGTGAAGGATACTGACTTCCAGTGTATCATCAATAGTGTTAGTACATCATGTTTATCACATTAAGGCTGCAAACTTATGTAGCTGCACATGATCTAGTATTTTTCCCTTAAAAAAAACAAAAAACAAATATAAAAATTCAAAACCACTTTAAAAACTGCAGAAATACACATGTGGACTCTTCTGTAAATTCCATTAAGGTGTAAAGGTCATTCACACCAATCATTACATTCCCTGGACATGATGTCTGATTGAGGAATATGAAATGTTAAATGCACGGTTCCTACTGGGTCCAAAGGTTTTAGAAACATAGATATGGCTGTCCAGTTTCTGTTCGGTATATAACATGTAGAATTCTTCTTACCAGAAAGCCTCCACTGGGATTGGTCACCAGCGTGGTTCCCATGGTCATGTTCTCTTTGACTTCACGCACGTTGGGAATAGTTGTGTTCTCTACAAAAGAGAAAATATTGCATGAATAAACAGAGTGAGACAAACAGAAAGCAACAGAGAAGACAAACAGCTGGAAAAATTCCTCTCCTTCATTTTCCCACAGGAAGAGCGCTGCTCACCCTCCTTCACTTCCGTCTGCCCAAAAGATGTAATAACCACTGACATGCATTCAAATGCCGTTTATTTGATTACTTTTCTGTGCTGTCTCTGTGTGTCTCATGGCTGTCAACAACAGTTGATGTGAAGAAAAGAAAAAAACAAAACAGTTGGAATCAAATTATTAAGCAATCACAACATTCTGGCTAAAATAAGTAACTAATGTCCAGGGTTGGAATGCTCTGGATGTAATTTAGTTCCTCCTTCAGAGGGATCTACATGCTCTCACAGATACTTTTCATGCGAAACAGAACTTCTAGCTGTTATGTTTCTCATCTCCATCTTTGCACAGATCTGTGATTTCTGTACGTATCATTCTTCTATTAACCTCCCATGACTCAAACACTGGAGAATAAACACCACATGAGTATTTCAGGCTCTCACTGGCCTCTGAATAGTGAGAAAAAAAAAAGGCTTAACACCCCAGCATATTTTTTATTTGACAGCGCAATAAATGGAAAAATGAAAATAAACTTGCTTGATAGTGGACGATCCTTTTATACCCAATACTGGCACCCTCAACTCCCATACGTAAAAGCTACTGGTTGTATAATCTTCTAGCACTTTTCTGTCTTTCTTTGCCCACGAAAAAGAAAAAAAAAAGCTGGTAAATGGAAGTACAAACAATCATATCAATACTTCTGTGTTTTGTTTAAACAAAGGTTCAAACTAATTGCAAATTGTTTTGCATATGAGAGAACTTCCAGCTTTTGCGGAAACAAGATTTTAAATGGTGTAACCTGGAAGACGTCCAGTATTGCTGAGTAGCACCCACGCTTGTAAACCTGCAGCCAAAAGATTGCATTATGGGCTCAGATTTCCAAACAGGGTGGAACCAGACTTGCAGTGCTTTCTAGCCGTCAACCCAAAAAAAAGTGAGGGTGTTGGGCTTTCTCCCCCTGTATTTCAACACACTTAATGATCGTGGCTTAACCACCATCAGTTTTACTGTTCTGATGGAGACGTTGAAGATTACAACACGACAATCATACGATTAATCCTCGCTCGTAACGCTTTCTGAGCTAGGAAACAGCCAACCCTGATGAGGGTGACACATTGCGAGTGGTTATAAGACAGATAGCTGACAGACTGTCTCTGGAGATGAGCTGCTAATGCTCAGGGATGCTCAAGAGATGTCCATTATCTGAGTCCAAGAAAACAAACAGGTCATTCAGCTGCTGAGTCAAGCTTAGTTTCACTATATATTTAAATAAGACACTGTCGTTGTTGTCATAATGTACGTTACTCCAAGTTTAATGCTGAGCAGTCTGACTCCAACCACAAGTCTAAATCAATTCTCAAAGGATATTTTCCAGACCGAACTTCAGTTTGTGGTATCTAAGTTTGCTTGTCTAACTCGTCCAAGATAAAACAAATACCCCACTATCCAATCATTCACCAGCAGCTGGACACTGTTACTCCCTTTGTTTGATAGTTCTGAGGTGTGAACAGCTGTGTTGAAGTATTAAAGCATTAATCTCGTAGCTGAGAGCTGCTGATCCCAAGAACAAACTACCTCCCAGTCACCCTGTCCGTCAGACAGAGCAGCACTAACGGGGGCTTTGCAGCCTGCTGACCGGGAGCTAAGTTTTGTTTATCAGTTTAATTAAGATAAATTGGAAGGATGTACCATTAAAACCTTGTTTATTTACCGTCTTCCTGTTCAGATAGACTATTCCTCCCCATGAGACAAAGTCGGATGTGCAGTCAACTTCAACACACAGGACAAAAGTTACACACACGCACACACACACACCAAAGGGAACGGAATTTAAATGAACCTAATGTGCATTTCATCTTTCATCACTTCAGATAAATTATTCGATTGGTTCATATTCCAACTCATTTCTTGTAAACCGAGGCGTGGGTGATTTTAAAAGTAAGAAGTGGTGGATGTTTATGTGATTAGGAGGGGATCAGTCATCAGGAAACGGAAGTTCATGTTAGTTTTTATTTTTTGTTTCAGTGGGTTTTAATGCATAGGCCGTGCTATTTGTGTCTGATTAGAACATAATCTGTAATCAGGCGTTCGTTGGGAGCGGTCAACATGGGGCATGTGCAGTGGGTCAGGTAAACATTCTTGATGTTGATTGAGAGGAAAAACTTTTAAAAACCTTTTTGACCTGGCCATCTTTTATTTAAATGAAATAAAAACCAAAAGTGTAGCCAAGTACCTCCTTACAGCTGCACAGGATCTAAGAGTCAAAGTCAAGTGCTGCTGATCATCAGCACATTTTTGCAAAGTCTCTCCAATGTGGCCAGATGTCAGATAGTTTAATTGTTGTTCAGTACCATGATGACAGGGACGGGATGGAAGGAGTTACTTTGGGCAGTTTTGGCTGACAGTAGAGACAAAAGACTGAACAAGACTTCCTGGAAAAAAAACAAAAGAAACAAAAACAATATTTCCTCAAATGATATTTCAATGAAACCACGATGAACTGAAAGCAATGACATGAAGAAGAATGACCAGACTTCCTCTATGATAATGTGAACAACTAATAAAGTCATACAGGAAATTACTTCAAGTTATTGCTGCTATAGGTGGCTTTGGCTTGCCATATGCTTGAGGGTAATGCTCTTGGATGTCTGTGAAGTGTCTAGTCAACTTGTGTTGTAATAGATGCTTTATAAATGAAATTTCTAAACAATTGGTAATTGAAGCCATTACATCATTGGGGTACTATGCATTGTCCACATATGTACATATGCAGTAAAGGTAAAAGTTATAGAACACCAAAAAAAAATTCTTTTTTTGATTAATTTATTTTTAAAAGTACAATCATAGCTCAAAACGGTATAAAGGTAACCCTGCCTTTTTTTTTTTTTTTCTTTTCTTATGAATGTCTGGAAGTTCACTAGTTAACTGAAAAATGCCTTTTTCAGGGAACAAAGCAGAGCAGCTTACAAGTGCAACACATTTAAGGGGAACTTCTGCAGCAGAGTTACAAAGAACTTTCCGAAGAATATTTGACTTCCACTATACAAAGAATCCCCACGAGTGTGTTCAGTATTTATAACCACCAAAACTACTTCGAGTCAAAATTTGGTTTATAAATCGATTCCATTATTTATTTATTTTTTTAACTTCAGTTGTTTATTTGTTGTGTGCTTTCATTTCAGAGTACAATGAGACATTAAACTGCATCATTTTCAAAAATAAATTTGGGAAAGTTTTTGGAGATCTCTTTTTTGCACATTACTGCATGTTAATCATGTAAATACCACACACACCCAATGGTCTCTGTGGATCTCATGCACCATGAATTGCATTGCAGTGATTGCAAATTAAAGTCCAGTGTGCCTTTTAAAAATGTTTTCTCTGTTGTATCAGCCAACTACATTGCAAATATGTTTGGTTTGTGTTATTTAAAAAAAAAAAAAAACATTCATTACTTCTCTGATGAAATTAAATAGAGACATGCTTGTGTTGCCAATTGGAGAAATTGTATCTATTTTCTTAAACTGACAAAGTTGATATTTGTCAGCTGGGCATCTTAAGAAAGAGTTCTTCATATCAACTAATGTAGTTTCTCTCAGGTTACTGTGAGACTTGAGGGGAGCTGATCCTCTTGAGCCACGTCTCAACAACCCATTGACTTTTATTGCCTTTCATGTGCCTATCATATAAGCTTTAAAAAAGTCCTTTGTTCAACCTTGCTTATTTTGCTTGATTATATTAGGTGACATTATCCATGATAATAGCCTGCAGTACTTAACCAATACTGGTGGCTGACCATGCAGGACAGGTGATTATTAAACTTTCTGTTCTTTTGACTGAGGGGATTGAATCCTATTTGGCTACTTTAGATTTATTATTTTTCTTCAATTCCCTTTTATTGCTATATGCATCTGACGTTTGTTCCAATATAGACAATATGGTCACCAGTTAAATAACCGAGATGCCTTCAGTTGTTCCTGTTCACTTACACCTATAAAACTGGTGATAATAGCCAAGTTAAATACTGTAAATGTTTCCACCTAGCAAAAAAGAGACTTACAGCTTTTCTTAATGAAAATACATTTTGTAAGATTGTTAAAACTTATTAAAACAATTCCTTTTTTTGCTATAGGTGGTCCAACATCTGATTTTCAGAGCTGTTGCAAATGTGGATTCAGAAAAACTGCAGTTCACTGAATGATCACTAGGGGTTTGCTAGACAAAAAGTGAATCATTCACTGAGATCCATGTCAAAATGCATACTTTTACAGTAGAAATAATTATACTGCATCTCCCTTAATAAACACCCCCAGGACTCAACGCAAAACATGACCAGAGGGTGTCTTTTTTGACCTCCAAATACTGTTCTTACATCATTTACACATCCTTGCAGATTTGAATGTCAAGCAGTTTTATGTTATTAATTAGCTATAACTTTTTTGCCGCTTGTTACATCATCAAAATGGGTCTTTTCGTAGGTTTTTCAGCATGTGTGCTGACGTCATGCTACAACGCTAGCTAACTATGCTAGTAATAACAAGTTCAAATAAAGACGCACAATAGTTGTAAAGATGTTGCAAGAACCAGTTGTACAGAGCGTCTTGATGGACAGATTTGATTAGAATAGGTAAAACAAGTTAGCATCCTTGCACAGCATGAGCCTGACCCAAAGACCATGGTCAGTTCGCCATTTGTCATTTCGTCAAGGGAACCGGTGATGTTTAACTTGTCCTCAGCCAGTCCATTGTTTCAGATATAGTAACATTGCATCGTTTTGGATGATGCTTCTGAAATGAGGACGGTTGGACAGATTTTTATCAGAATGAATCTAAGATATGGTAATCCAACACATGAGCTAAGCCAAGCTAAAAAAAAAAAAAAAAAAAAAAGCTAACTTGGTAGCTGAGCTAGGGACTGGGATCCGGGCTCCACGTTTGCTCTGGGATGTTGCCATATTGGTTTATGCCGATATGGCAATATCCAGCGATGGGGCTCTTCAGCAAACAAGTCAAATCAATATTTCACAGAATACATTTACAAGCTATGTTGTCTACTGAAGGAAAGCAGCATTTTATCAAGTAGCCACTGTAGAGAAAACTGAACATGATTTTTAAAAACAGGCTATAGAGTAGGTTTCCTGTTGTGTTTTACTGGCATTCTTATAAACCTTTGTGAATGAAGTGAAATGATTATCAAAGCAACATGCACTTTTCACACAAAGACACTCTGTGTTCTTACTGGGAAGCTCCAGTTTGACACATGTGTTGTCCCCTGTCGCCACACGACATTTGTAGACATCTCCTGTTCGTTTGGCTGGTTGGCCTGACAGTGGTGATCCAATCAGAACCCTGAAAAAAAAAATATATGTATTTGATCATATTAATTAGGCGTTGGCACATTGAAAGCAGTGAGTGTGAGGTCGACCTATGTGGTCCACAACAATTTAAACCTGACTTAATTACACTTACATTATTATATTAAGCAGAAACCGCAGGTTGAAATTGACTGGGAAAACTCTTACAGCTCATTATGATTGGCCTCTGTGGTCGTCGTTTAACTTAATTATCACCGTGACGCAATAACACTAAAAGGTTTGGTAATAGAAAAACCAACATTTAATCAAATATTAGCCCCCCCACCACCACATTTTCCTGGATACGGCGTACTTTTGTGCAGAACAGTGAAGGATTATTGCATTTGTGGGTATGTTCTGGCTATGAAGGGCCAGTATACCCAGTTGTGCCACACATCCGTGTGTGAACTTCATAGCGTCATGCCACTCCATCAGTAAACTGATGCTAAAAACAGTCAGTCATCTGCTTTCCTCTGAACACTCAGGCTTATTAACATTCCTCAAATCTAATGGGGCCTGGTCCTTGAAACAAGATGCAGAGTGCAACAACAACAGACTGAGCTGGGTCTGCTGTCAGCTGCCCAAACGAGAAACACCACACATCACGATTACTGACGACACACAACATGAATTCCTTTATTCAGCTGTTAGTACTTGTTGAATAAACAACTTATACATCATAAATGACTATTTCAGATGAGGCAAACCATTCAGATACTCTTCTGCTAGAAATTCCAGTAGTTTCAGTTTGCCGTCCAGTCATTTTCTTCTCTCCATTGAAAGCTTTTGTGTTTTTCTTTTGTTTCTCAGAAATCAAGAAGACGAAAAGTCAAGATGAACTAAAGCAACAAGGTGCTACAGTAAATTGTTTACCATCTGTGCCACATGTAGCACATTTTCTCTATGCAGCAGATTAACCTTTCAACACTGCAGAGGGTGGAGGCCGGCTGGGGACATCTGTGACAAATCAGTCACCTCCCAGTCACGGTGACATGTAATTCACTATGTATTTGGTGTATTTTTCTCTCATTAAAATATTTTACCTCAATTAACCCTGAGAGATGCATGTCATTTCTAATTCTACCCATCGAGACCTCTTCATCATCGTCCATCATCTCCAGCGTCCTCCCACGTTATTTTTCTCCGGGTTTAAAGACTTATTATTGAAATCTGTTTGATTCTTTTCTCTGAACTAGAACAACATTGAGGAGCAGTAATCTCAGCTGTCTCCAGTGATTACCAGTGAGTGAATTACGGAAACTGATCTCATATGAGTTTAATAAGATCCTTAGTGCAGAGCATCACCAGGTACAAACCATTTGCAGGGCGAATCAGATGTTGCTTTGTAGCAGGCTGGAGAGGAGGTAACTGAACGATTAAACCCGGCGTTACTGAATAAATGTGAGAAGAGTGAGAAGCAAAGAACCATTTACAACATTGTGATGGGATTTAACAAGCCTTTAAAAGACGGGTTCCCATGTGGTTTTAGCAGGGAACCACCACACTTTGGTTTCAGTGTATTTACAGGCGGGGTGTCTGGGTACTCCGATGGGCTGTTTAAGGTTAACAGCTCGCCATAAAGGCAAGAGATCCTCATTACAGCAGCAGCTGGTCCGCTCCCCTTCACTTGCATTTAAAGGTGACTCAGGACTTCTGCAGTTTTGTAAATGCTGTAGAGCTGAACTGATCTGAGCTGGGAGCCCATGAGGATAAAATGTTTTGATTTCTCAAGCGCAATATTGTGCCAGTTTCAAAGAGAATTGTGTTTGATGCGGAGGATGTGAGAACAGATGACTGATGCTTGGCCTCGTGATACCATGAGATGTTGAAAATTTCCTGCAAAGAAAACTCACCATTTTCCTTCTTCATTCTCAAACTGCTGGACTGTGTAGCCAAACATGTCCTCCAGTGGGCCGCTGAAGGACATCCCATTCTTCTGGTCCACGTTGAAGGACAACACACAAGCCAGAAGCCCTGCAGGGGTAAAGGAAGACAAAAAGGTCCACATCATTAGTTCAGCACTCTCAAGAGTGGGTTTATATTAAATAAACTGACGAAAATAACTGAAACATGAGACGTGTGTATTAATTTCCTCATTTCAAGAAGCCACAGACATTCTCGGGGAATATTTACAATTGACTCAAGATGCAACTCGGAAATGAAAAATAAACATATCCAGTGAAATAATATCCTTAGATAATGAATAAAAGTGAAGCATAATTACATCAACACAATTTAGCAGTGCAGAAATAGTATATGGAGACGGAGGACAAGCATATGTATAGAACACACATGCAGACACACACACACACAATATTCTGGGGGATGTTGGAGGAATTTTGGACATGAGTGTGAAGCACATTGGTCAGAGTCCAGTCTGACCTGCTGGACAATGGCTTCTTCTCTGCACTCTGCACAGTCTGGCTCCGTCTGTCACAGAGCTGAATATATCACAGAGGCTCTATATAAATCCATCCGTGTCTCATTGTGCCTGCACTACAAAGATGCTCTTTATGTTTACAGAGGCCAGTAAATTCCTGCAGCATAATTGATTAAATTCCGAGACTTGTGAAGGAGTGAAGAGAAGCAGGAGAACAGTGGAATTAAAAGCAAGGAAAGACCACATATATGGAGACACAAATACAAGCAGCTATTTGTACTTGGGTGGGTGTAATTCACTGCTAATGTGTTTGACACAAACACAATAAAGAGCTCTCATGTGACGTCTGGACGGAGGTACTTTGAACTTCTCCACACTTTCACAGGTCAGGACTGCAGGCAGGTCAGTCTACACACTACACACTCTTCTTTAAGAGCCACGCCTTACTAATAAGTATATGCAGAGTGTAGTTTTAGTTTTGGTTTTTTTTTTTAAATTCAGGAAATTCTAACAGCTAGAAGGCACCATGTGCTGATTTAGAATATTTTCCAATAGCACTGATACAAGTCAAACATCATCACAGGCCTTTGGAGCTGTTGCTGGTAGAAATCAGATGGTCATTTACATCTTTCTCACTTCTTCCACTGTTTTACACACACACACACACTTTTTCCAATTCCGTATTGTTCAACCGCACATTCTGGAAAAGGAAATTTTGAAAAATCTTGATTTTGGTTATGTGTTATAGGCTTGCCCAACAGGATGATAAGCTTTTGATTTTCACTGTAAAACATTTTATTCTGCAATTAAATCCTATTAAATCATTTTAATGCTTGTACGGTCAATTTGATTTACATGTTTTAATTTATTTATCACTCTAAAAATGTGGCTATTATTAAATCTATAAACCTTTTGCATACAGACGCTTCTCCTGAGGATGAACATGCCCAAATTATGCAAATGGAAATATACTCAAATATTTACAGGTTCTGGATGAGGAAGTCTGAATATGTACTAGTCTTTCTTTTTTTTTTTTACATTACTATTGAAATTTTAATAAATGTGTTATCAATATTGTATTTTTCAGTCACAACTAAGCATCTTAACAAGACATGCCTCATTCCAGACAGACAGGGAGACGTAAACAAACAACCATCAGTGTATGTATGTAGTTTGGAATTAAGACATGTATTATATGCAGTCATCGTGTTATGGTCCCTAGGCTGCTTTCTTATAAATAGAGTTATAAAAACATTATTATTCCAGTTATATGTGCATGTTGAGTCCATTTTTTTAGTACTAGACTGCAGAGTCATATAAAGGAATCCTTGCCAAGACACATTATACCCCTCCCTCTATCCCGTCTGTGCTTCCTCTGTGACCCCCCCTTTCCATCTAGAGAAGCTCCATTTCCTGTTCCTATTATCTGAATTACAGATGTCCCCCAAAATCTGCAGGTACACACATACACACTCACACAGCTAATTTAGCTAATTTAAAATGGCTACAGGCCAGTCAAGCCTTTTTCATTTACCACTGACTGAGCTGAAAGCACAGTCCAGAGTCAGCTGGCCTGAGCTATAAATTATACAGAAATATCCCCTCTCTACTGGCAGAGACACAAAGTGTCCACCCATCTCGTTTCGGTGACCTTGCTGCCTCTACATGACTGGCTGTTTTTGTGAGCCAGAAAAACCAATAAGCAGCCTTGTCCTGTTGCAGAGACAACGTCACGAGTCTCATTAAGCGTATGAAGCTGTCCATCAGTGTTTGGAGAGTTCACGTTGAACTCAGTCACACAAACTGAGCAGAGAAATGAGGAGTCTGTTCCTATAATGAATAGGCTCCCTGATTGTTGTTGTTCCAAACTCCTACATCTTATCTCAAAAATCAATGGATGAATTTCCACAAAATGCTGAGAAGATCTCAAAGGCTTCTAGACGTTGGATCGATCTTCCTCATGTACGCAGGTTAGAAGACCTCTTCACAGAGGGCTTGGTTTCAAGGGTTCCAGGCCTGACTTGTGGTCTTTTTTTCATGTCATCCCATCTCTCTATGACCATTTTCTGGCTCTCTGTTGACCGTTACTAAAATTCACCAAAAGCCATAAAATCATTAACCATGTTGAAAGCTACAGAGGTGGTCAAACAAGTTGAGAGAAAATTACCTGTTAGAATAACAAATCAGTTTAGCATCCTGTTGTTTTTAATCTTAACAAGTTATCAAACTAAATAAGAGTGTTGTTTGGAGAAGATGGAGTTTTTGAATGATTTAGACACATATGAGATCCTAAAGTCTGCACCGCTGCTGCCCATACTTCTTCCAACAAGACACCTGATGTGCTTTCTTATTTGTTTATGGTGTGAGTACTTAGCAAGATCCTCTAACACCAGTGCAAACAAAGGTATATTCGCTATTTGTACAAAAAAAAAGTACAAAATAAGATAGAGCATGAACATGTCATCAACCTCTACCACTGAGAACCATATGCATAGCTACTAGCGTAGCCCCTCTACCACAACTGCAGCAACACAGTAATGAAAAAACCTAAAAGCCATTTCAATGACTTTGATGATATTTTAGCACCACATTAGAAGTGACATGTCTGGTTTGGAGTGAAACTTCCATTTGCTTATCACTTTACCAAACTAACAAACAAACATTCTTATCAAGGATGCATTTAACTAACAAAATACTAGCATGCTAATTTGCTAAAAAGAGATGCTGAACATGATGCTTATGTAACTAAAAAAAAAGCTCCTCAAAGGTCTCTGATGGTTGCGTTTGCAGCTATCTCGTGTACAAACAAATCAACACATGCTAATCAATCCAGATTAGCATTAGTATTATTTAGCATACACAGGATGCATAATTAGCAAATTTATCACGCTATTTCAACTCCAAGTCATTTTTTCTTTTTAAATGTGCATAGTTATTGTTTCTGTTGGGCTTTTAGGGCTGCTACAAACATCAGAGACGCACACTAATAGCATGTGTCTGAGAGCATCCTGTGTATACACAGAGGACTGACATTGCTAATGTGCTCTGCTAAAATCCATGTATATCCTTGTTTATTGTAAGAAAAAGCTCTTGTTTTTTGGTTTAGCAAAAATGTCCAATCTCAATTAATTCAAATAAAATCACCTCCAGACCAGGCTTTCTGCTTTCAGTCAAGTCCCATGTGACCATGATTGATCCTGGCAGCTTTTCAGCCGTACTCACCCACAATAAAAAAAACCTTGCTGCCCTTTTTGCCGCAGTTATTTCAACGAACACCACCCCATTTCAGGATTTAACAATTCTACCAGACATGAAGCCAAGCTGCAAAAGTCAGATGTGGTTTTGATACAGCTGTGGTAAAAAAAAAAAAAAAAGCAGATCAGCACCTGCACACCTGTTAGACATCAAACTACTTTCTTTTTTTTTTAAATCCCCCACTCACACCATTTGGCTTCAAAGCCACTGACACCTAATTATCTGAAACATATCCAATCAGCCATAAACAAATTTAAAGCTTAACACAAATCAGCACCTGTGGGCAGCAAAGTCATTTAGTAACGATGAAACTATCTTAATTAGCGGCGGTTAAATGAAATGAAATGAAAAAAAAAATACTTTATTTATCCCAGAAGGGAAATTCAATATGTGTGTTGGTTGCAAAGTTGGGACACATATCTCATGTGTATATGGCTAAAAACCAGACAGTGTTAATGGTGGAATGAAGACTAACTTACATTCTTGACACACTGGTGTTTGACTTTTAGCACAGAAAGGACTTTGGGTGGGACCTGGAACCCTGCTGCACCATATGGAGGTATTTGCAATAAGGGAATACTGGCAAGATCTATCTTGGCATGGCCACAGACAGCTTTGTGCCATGAAACTTATGAAACCAAAATATTTCCAGATTTCCCCCCCCTTTGTTGCTTTATCTCTATTTTCCTCTGCTCATCTCCTTTCTCATCATTTCCCTCCAAAATCTCCCCCCTGACTTCAGCCATTCCAATGCCTTTCACTTGTTTTGCCCTCTAACAGAATCCACACTTTCCTCTCTAGCTGAATGTTTTAAAGATTTTAGCTCTGCTGTCTTTGACTTAATTTTCTAATTTGGCTGCCTTGTCTGTTGTTGCTTCCTCCTCAGCAAATGCACGATGCGTGGGTGTGCATGGACCCTAACAGGTCAAGAATGGAGGCGTGTTTGTGTCTCAGCATGCCAAGTAAAAGAGGGGGATTAATTCCTTTGGGGTTTAGAGATAATGTTAGCAAGCAGAAGAGAATTAGATAAATTACTTGGCTGAATATGCTCTAAAACAAAAGCAACACTAGTAGAGAAGCAGAAGCTAACATGCTCCTTGTGTATTTAAAGCATAAAAGGAACAGCACATAGCTGTGGACTGTCTTATCTGAAATACACTCAAATCCAGGGTTACTGTTTCTTTTATACAGTTTCTTGAAGACAGGATTGTTGCAAGTATGACTCAATAAGACATTGACGTTGTTCCTCTTAACCTCACAAAAGGGGAGCTTCAGAGCTGAATCAATCTGAATTGGAACGCTGACAGTACAAACCATGCCACACCAGCACTATTGTACATGTTTGAAAGCACTCTGGTCAGCAAGTCAAATCAAGCAATATTAGCATTGCAAGTTAGTCATCTTGGCTGTGCTATAGTGTGACCCCTGTGTGGACAGAGCTACAGACTGTCATATGATGGAGGTGTAGTGGAGGACCCAAATGCAGGAGGCAGGAACAATCCAAAATGAGATATTTAATGAAACCAAAAGATGCTGCCAGGGAAGGAAAAATTAATCAAAACCAGAGCTAAAACTCAGAACAAGGCAAGGGAAGGGAAGGGAAATGAACCAAAATTAGACAAAACAGGACTCAGGAACATGGAAGCAAACAGTAAAGACCAGCAAGGATGGAAAGACAGACAAGACAATATAAGGTAGGAGCTGATGAGACACAGGTGAAACAGATCAGGAAAATGAGGACCAGGAAAGTCAAAGAGAATACAACACGGACAAGACTTCAAAATAAATCAGGAAGTAAAGCTAACATAAACAGAAAACAACATGACAAACAGACCTTCAACTAAAACAGAGAGCCAGGTAAAAAAAAAACAGAATAGGACAAAGGGGTAATAAACCAAGAACACCAACACTGAAAAACCAAGATCCTAGCAAAAACTAAACACCAAACCAATCCCATATCATGACACAGTTAGCAGACACATTCTGGTCTAATCTGTTCTACTTTTGGAGTTTGTAGCTCACTTGGCAATGGAAAGTGTTCTGCAGACCACGAGTGTCCTAATGTTCATGAACTGGGTAGAAAAAGGGTATTGGTACATGTTGTAAGCGTGAGAGCTGGACAAATGTTGATAAGATCCTTGAAGATTCATAAAGAATTGGGCCATGTCTGGTGAATATGTGGCCAACTTCAGATAGCCACACTCACCTATATTTTTGTCAAAGCCAAATGGGCCAAAGAAAGCTGTAATTATGAGCCAACTTTGGGCCAAAGTTTAATTCTTTGGTATCTGGGGTTATTAGGATTAAGATCTCTGTTTAAAATCTCTAGTTTCTTATTCACAATGTAACCTTAATTTGATTAATATCAATGTAATGCTGTCCATATAGACAGACTAAATGTAGACGTTAGCTTTAAGAACAGCTTCAATGTGATCATTACGACTAGAAGTAAACAACCGGTTTGACTGAAAATGAGTAAATAAACAGTATTATAAAAAAAAAATGCAACAAAAAACAGAAACAAATCTACACAAGTCAAAGATATCCACCATTCACCCAACCAGCTATATTCATTCTTTGCCTGTTTCATACTGTTTAAGGTCATGGAGAAGATAAAACCTGGAGAGGTCGCTAATTCATCGTGGAAAAATTTACACTAAATTGCTTTTTTATGGGGTGATGGCTGGAACTTTTGTTGCAATGCTTCTTTGTATCATTTAAACCAAATGTAACATGATGTGTGCAACCATTTTGCCTCTCCCACGTGATGTTTTTCCACAAACAGTGATTTTTATATGCAGATTGTTGATTATAAGGGAAAAGTCAACTGCTGTTTTAACTCACAAGGTTTTCTTACTTCATGTTTATAGATACTTCTCTGTATAGGGTGTAAAGATTTTAGTGGACAGTGATCAAAAAAAAAAGAGAGACGAAAAACTCAAGTTTTAGGATGGCATCATTAATCTTTTCTTTTTTTTTTATATAATAGGCTTTGCATTTTCAGCTGACATTGTACGTCTGAGTTAAAAGTCATCCTAGCCAAGGATATACTTAGACCGATGCTTATAGATGATTGATGTACTTTAAAATGAGACCATGCATAGGTGAGTGTGTGTGTGTGTGTGTGTGTTTGTGTGTGTGCTTAAGATACGACGTAGCAAAGAGGTTTTGTTCTTTCCCAAAGTCTGTTAAAAAGAGTTCT
>JBAMYA010000004.1:4927529-4953322 GCA_037176975.1 Arrhamphus sclerolepis | reverse complement strand
AGCGGGTACAGATAATGGATGGATGGATGGATGGATGGATGGATGGATGGATGGATGGATGGATGGATGGATGGATGAAACAAGAGGAATTAGTATGACCCTTTAGTTAAATTAATGGCTTTGTATTGCTGGACAAAGAATGTTCTTATGACGTAAGAGTATTATAAAAACAAATGAAATTCCACTTTTAGAGCATGGGTTTGCAGCTTGGCTCTTTATATTTTTACATATGAGATGTTCCTGTAGATTTTTGCTGTGCTGCTTATTCAGGAAAGCTGCCGCAGTGGGAGGAATGTTATTGGCCTGCACTGATTTTTCCGTCAAAGTAAAACCCATATGAACACCACAAACTGCAGTTTCTAAGCAAAAAATGTTTTATTATACTGAGACAGTCAATGGCATTCACTTCACAAAATCAAATAACAATTATATCAACCCATTTTTTAACTCTCAGTATATTTTCCTAATGTCATAGCCAGAGTTTTTAATGACATAAATTAGTTTTTGGACTCGTATCTTAGCAGTGAGTCTGTCTTTATCCATTCTAGCGCCTTTGCTAATGTGATAAAATGTTGACTATGTAAACCATTGGATATAGTGTGTACTAATGTGTCGTTATTTAAACAAAAGCAACAGATCAAATTAAGGATGAGTTAGCAATCATGTCGTTAGGATAATGACATTAATGGCATAACTGAGCTAAATAAATAAATAGAAGTCTTACTGAAGGTCCAACAGGTCAAGTGAAACTGAAATAAAGACAATGTATGACTTTTTCAAAATATGACACTAACTATTATCCATGTAGACACTTTAGACACAAGGAGGTATTTGCCATGGCTCATAAACCGTGTGTCACATTTATATCGCTACAATGAAAGCAAGGATTCAGTTTAGTGTGAACAATCAAAATTATTCAACGCCCCATTGCAAATGAGGTTCATTAGCAAAATTTAGCAATGTTCAGGCATTTGCAATCAAAAAGTTACACAATAACAATTAAAATAGTTAAATAAAGCTAATATCACAAGGATATTATCCAAATTCAAGACTAAATTCTACTGCAGTCTCAAAATTCAAACAGAATTCCTCATATTTTGCAAACCAGGTGTGGTCTCAAACACATCTAATGCAGCCCAGAGTCCTGAGGAGGGAGGTGGTCTAAAACCCTCGAGTGCCTGCAAAAGACATGCAGCAAGACTTGGTGGCAGCAGCCACTGAGGTTTCAGCTTCTACAGTAAGCTCCATACCAAACATGCCCGATGTACACCAATAGTGTCCAAAAAGCACAAGAAAAGCCGGTTCCAGTTTGCTCAAAACTATATAAATGAGCCAAGGAGGTTTTTGGTTTCTGTTCTGTGGAGTGATGGGAAAAAAAACTGGAAGCTTTCAGGAAAATGAATCAGCAGTGTGTCTGCAGAACCCCGTACTTACAGCAGAGCATGGTGGGGTCTCAGTGATGCTCAGATTCCATCAAGTATCAGGAAATCCTGGGCGAGAATGTCGTGCCTTCTGTGAGGAAGATGAAGCTTCGGCATCATTGCACCTTCCAACAGGACAATGATCCCACACATAGCCTACCTCAAAGTCCAGGTTTCAGAAGAAGTCCTGGAAGTTACTACGGTGGCCATGACAGTCACCTGACTTGAACCCCACTGAAACTCTTGCTTGTAGCATGCAACCCCCAAGAATATTACTGTACTGGAGGCCTTTGCACATGAGGGATGGGCTCAGATTCCTCAGGAATGATGCCAGAAGCTGGCGTCTGACTACACATCATGCTATGCTTCTCATGAAAGGGTTGAAATTTATGCAGTAGTCATTGAAAGTGACATTTGCTGACTTTGGAGAGACAATTTGAAATATTAGTTCTGTGTAGATATTTAAATTGTCCTTGTCTGATTTGTGTATTGCAATCAGCTGCTAGTTCATTTTGCAGTGGGGGCTGAATAATTTTGATTGCAGTGGCTCAAAGAAGAGGTTTAGCACTTCTTCTCCTTTGTGAAGAAAGCTCTGCTGCCACCATTTACAACTGCTCAAACCTACAAGCTACATTATCATTATCATCATCATTATCATTATTATTATATTTTATTACATTAAATTTGGCAGATTCTTTTATCGTAATCAACTTACAATAGAGGAATTACAATCAAGCCAGTGAAACATAGACATAACAAATTTAACTCGGCCGTAGGAACTTCTTCCGCCATCTACAGGTCAGAGATTTGCTACGCAAAAACACTCCCATCGTCTCCAGTTCTGCCGCCATGCAACCTGTTTGAGAACCTCTCAACAACCTGAGTCCTTCAGGAGCACAATTTCTATGTTGTATAAAAAGCTGACACAGGAGCGCCATTCACAGTTTCCCTCCTTAAAGGCTGGCTGATGTCGATCATCCGCAGCTGGTTTCTGGTCTTAGATTTTTAAAGTTATTTCAGAATGTAATGGAATTATAATTGATCCCGATCCGTTCATTGCCATCTCTGGCACTTCTCCAAATCACCAAATTGTCAAAAGCTCAGATGGATTGTATTGCTTATGTGACTTTTCTTGCTGGATCTTGCTCAAATGGAAAGATGTGTTACACACTGAGTTTTTTTTCTTAAGCTAGAAAAAATTAAATGCTCATTAAAGGCCTGCATAAAAAGATTTTTTAATTTTTGGAGCCCATTTATTGACCATGTTAAAGATAAAATCCATAGAGTTTAAGTTAATATGCCACCTGTGGTTTAAACAGGTAGAAACATCTGGCAAGGGGTTCTTGCTTATTAACCAGGACAGAACAGAGCCACCCTTCATCTCAATGTGGACCAAAAAAAAAAAAGGATTCCAATGATTAAATAAATTAAATAAGGACACAACAGCAGAAGTTATTTGAAGGTTCACACAAAGCTTGTGATAATAAGCACGTTACTTCCAATGTAACATGCTGCTGAATTCAGTTTACAGCAAAGCTGGGTATTTAAGATAATTAAACGTACTGATAATGAATTATACTCAGCGCAGGAAAACATTGGGTGTATTCCATTATCCAATAAAATATTCATCTGTTCAAACTGTAGTTCACTGGGGTGATTGTAAGACTCATAAATCACATCTCCATGGACCTTTTTTTTAATATTTGTTGCAAATGCACGTCTCCAGATCCTTTTAATATCATGCATGTGTACGTGTTTTCACCACTTCTGTTGTTCATTTCAAATCCGTTGGCATAGACATCTTGACATAGAGTTGCTGCAGTGACCTAATTTCCCCACATGGATCAAAAGCTCCTCATGCTCCTCATCTCAGATTAAATCCTTTTGTTCCAGATCTGTTGTTGCTGGACATGATCATCAAGTGATTACCTCATGAACATCGTCTCCTTACATCAATTGTGGTCATAGTTTGATTGAATAGGCTAGTGTGGGCTTATAGCTGAGCTTTTATAGATTTTGTGGCTTTCCTAAATTAAATCCAAAGTGAAATTAATATTTGATCAAAGTTAGATAATGCAGGCCAGAGATTTACTTTCTTCAGAGCCTCGGCACAGTGACGCTTGAGCAACATACTCTTTTTATCAACAGTGAATGTAAGCTAAGCTAACTTTATAATCAGTCTTATTAAAAGTGTTTACTCTTATAATGAAATGTTGTTTCTTTTCATTTTACCAGGTTTAAACTTCATATTTAAGATGCTGGGGGGAAAGAAAACAGTTCAGAAACAGTCTTATGTGGATGCTTTTCACAGCTGGTGAGAACAAAGCCTTTAACATGTGACAAAGATGACCAAGGACAGCTACGTCTCATATGGCAGATGTGGGACGCTGCACTGAAAGACGTACCCTCGTCGCTCGCGGCAACAGTATCATCAGAGGCAGAGTCACACTCAGCTTCTGAGAAACATTCAGAAATATTGAAGAAATTACCTTCGTCAGATCATAATCTGCAAACTGCATGAAACAGGGAAATCATTTTTACAGTTTATGCAAGTGATGTTGTTTCTCCAAACAAGTTTTTTTATTTATTTATTTTCTTATACTCATTTGTACTGCTTTTCAGTAACTCTTGAATACTGGGTGCATTTATTTAACCATTTGATGCACCTAAGCACATTTTTGTGTTTTTGGATGTGTGTTGGTGTGTGTGTGTGTGTGTTTTTAATAAAGATTAATGATGATATATGCAAGATTGTGCATTTTTCAGTGTTCTCAATATTTGTGAAGCATTTTTATTTTTTAGCCTGTAAACAGAACAAGCCTTAAAGACACATTTTTGTGCTCACAGAAATCAATTCAAATCACTATTTTTTTGTTTGTTTGTTTGTTTGTTTTTTAACAGCAAGGTTAAAAAACAAAGTATAAAACATGCACTTTCTCATGACCCTACTTCATTTTAGGTCATTTAAAAAAAAGAAAAAAAGAAAAAAGAAAAATCATAACTTTTTGATAAGCATAATTAGGACTGATTCTGGTTTACTCACAAAAAAAAAAAATTGAAAAAGAAAAAAGTCAGGAAAAGGTTTTTGTATTACATTTTTTACATGTCAAAAACTTTTCACAGTTTTAAAGGTAAAAGTTGTTTTTTTTTCAATCCTCAATATTTGATATGCATGATTAGGACTGACACTGGTTTAAATAACATCTTTTTCTTTTTTGAAAAATGTTTTTTAATCACTTTTCTTAAGCTTGTTTTTGATACAAACACATTTCTGTGTCAAAGGGACATTAAAGCCATTTTTTTTAAAGTTGCACCTAAAGGGTTAAAGGAAAAATTAAACCTTTTGAATCTGAAGTACGTGACTTCACTTATAACGATTCATTTTGTTCTCCACATGATGCTGAATGACTTTAAAAATGAGCAGAAGTGCAAAGATGTGTTGCCACACAGCCAGAATGTTCCTGTTTCATCTCCAGGGACCTTCCTGTTTGGGGTTTCTTTGCGTTTTCTGGTTTTCTCCCACAGCCCGAAAAGCAAGTATTTGAGGTTTATTGGTGATTCTAAATTGTCCGTAGAATTGAGCGTGCACGGTCGTTTATCTTACTTGTCTTGCTTGTCTCTGTGTGGCCCAGTTACGAACTGGCGACCTCTCCAGGGTGTTTTGCCCAATGACAGCTGGAATCGGCTCCAGCCTGCTCGTGACCCTGAATGGGATTAAAGCAAGTATAGAAAATGGAAGAATGTTGCAATCGTAGCAAAACTTGTGTGTCTCACGACACATTAAAACGTCTCTTTAATTTTTCTGCCAGAGATTTGACACTTTGGTGGAAAAAACGTGGGTTTAACTTGTTAAGGGGAGCACCTGTTCGAGGGCCCAATTTTCCTGTGAGTCAGATTATTAATCCAGTAGGTCCCACCTGTGCTTATCCTGCTATGAAGCACATAAAAAGATCAGTGGGCAATTTTACATTCCATTCATGGTTTTTAACCACTAACATGCTCAAATGATCTTGGAGCAAACGGAGAGAGCTCACGAGAATACAGAGGAAATGGAAGAGGGAGGAGGACAGTTGGAAGATATTTAGGGGTTTATTTGCAAAATCATCATCAGTCATGGACCTCTGTCAGTGAAAAAGATCCTGCAGTATAACGCTGGAGTGGACAAGGGGTATCAACTCAAAGAAACAATAACTTTGGTGTAAAGTTAGCATTCACGAGCCAGTTTTCCTTTCCAACTCACCAAATGTTTGGATGTGGTCTTGATTTCAGTTTCGATGGGTTTGAATTCCTATCACAACAAAGTATGTAGGACACATTAAAGAGTTATTTAGCAGCAGATGGTGCAGGTTAAGAAGGAGGAGAAAGAGAAAGGCAAGATCAGCCATATTCCCCTCACATAGGCTGCCACCTGGTGTTGACATGTTACATGACAACTTCAACAAGCTAAATGCTTTAAGACTTTAATATATTATAACAATAGAATGTGCAAAGCGAGGATTTTTGAGGATTTGAGGATGCATCCACATTCAGAAAAAAAAGGTTTTGAAAATTCCCTGTATTCTTTGTTAAAAAGTAAACAAAAAGAAAACAAATTAAAACAAAAGAAAAGAATGGAGAAAATGAAATAAAAGTTTTAAAAACTTTAAATAAAAAAATGAATGAATAAAATAAACATAACAAACTGAAGATTATGTTTCCTATGATCGGTTATCCGGATTTATTTATCTAATCATTCATTTATTTTGTACCATATATTCGAGAGCTACGTTACCTATTTATTTTCAGTTCAATAATACACAAATTATCCATGAAAGGTAATTATAGGTTGCAGTACCTTTTTCTCTCTTCAGTTATTTATTTTAGGTTCTAGCTGCGGTCAGGAAGGATCTCCTGCAGAAAACAAGGTATTTATACTTGTCCGCCACTTATTCTCCCATAATGGTAATAATGGTGGTTAGGGCCAGATGATGAAGATGATGAGCTTTCTTTTTCTTTTAATTCTATATTACTCCAAATGTACGACAGATAGTTTTAACCCCTTTGATGCACCCAAGCATATTTTTGGTGTTTTTGGCTTTTAATTTATAGCATATTTTATCCTTTCTTAAAGGCATATTATTGATGATACATGCAAGTCTGTACATTTTTTCAGTGTTCTCAATGCAGTTTTAATTTTTACACTATTGTAAACAATGTGAACATAAAATACTTATATTTAAGACCTTATGCACAAAAATGTGCACAATAATATATTTAAATGACTACACATGGTAAAAATGATGACTTCTGGATGTAAATCCAGAACACAAACTTAAAGCCTCAAAAGAAGTGGAGAAATGAGAAGATGCAAGTTTTAAACGTTTTTTAAACATTCAACACATTTTAAAAAAAATGTGTTGAATGGACTTTAAAGTACATACTTGAAATTGAGCAAAAATTAATAATACTAAATGTCTCTGCTAATCTTTCACATATATTAGGCTGCAATAGTCAAAACATAAATAATACAGTTTATATTAAGTATATTGAAAATAAATAATTTGTGTTTTTTAGACTATAATTATAATTATTAAGGGTTAACGTTTTTTTTTAAATAACCAAATTTTTTATATATATTATTAGATCTGAAGTTAATGTAAAGTGTTTTGTTTGTTTGTTTTTTATTTTCGAAGAAAAAGCCTTTTATAACATGTTTATAGCTTGTTTTTGCTACGCACACATTTGACTGCGGAGGGACTTTAACATAAGCTTTTTTGAAGGCGCATCAAAGGGTTAAACTTTTTTTGAACTGTCTTCTTTTTTTTTTCTTCTTCTTCTTCTACCGAACATGTTGTCTAAAAGCAAATAAAATGCACGTTTCAGGAAAACCGTGTTTTTTGAGCTATTTGGCTATTTCTCGCATCAGGGCCAATCGAGTGCAGATAGTTATTCCCGACGGCTGTGAACGCATCACGAGAGAGGCCTTCCCTGGACTGCTTCCGTGTGGCGTCACTGCCGCCGCTACCATGTTGGATCAGGAAGTAGGCAGAGTCTCTGCAGGAGGACCGAGCCGAGTGTAACGTCAACGGCCGTGTTTACGTGATCGTTCCCACATTTTTTCCCCCACCTTTAACATTCATTTTACATGCTGCTCGGCCCTTTCTGTGATCAAAGTAGGCGCCCATCTTCGCATCTGACCGCCTTGCAGCCCCAGCCATGACCTCTCTCACACAGAGAACCTCGGGCCTCGTCCAGCGGAGGACCGAGGCCATCCGCAGCGCCGCCGCCGACAGAGAGAAGGAGTCCGGCGGCGAGGACGAGGAGGCCCGTCGCGGCGAGGAGGAGGAAGAGGACAAAGGAGACTCGAAAGAAACCAGGCTAACACTCATGGAGGAAGTGTTGCTGTTGGGCCTAAAGGACCGAGAGGTGCGGACAGTTAATTATCCGGTTACCGCAGGTCAAACATTCATCTGTATAATATTCGTTACGTTGCCTCACTACAAATGTCAACACAACCGCGAGCTGTAACTAATATTTCCTTTGCGCCCCTAGCTTTAAAGTAAAGTACAATGATATAAAGCGTACTAGGAAATTAGTTTCAAGGCGTTTGAGTTGCATTAAAAATGCCACAGTGCAACGTGTCATTAACTTAACTCTTAGTTAGATCAACACTTTAGTGCTGTCTGCTAAGAAGCATCCGGGTAAGGATGACCCGGATCAAAGTAGTCACGCTACGTCGCCAGACTACTTCACCGAGCTACGTAGTTCTCAAAGCTGGTATTGTCTGGGCTTTTTTTTTTCTTGACTGATACAACTTCCCAGTTGCTACGTCCTTCTCAACCTGGAAGCACCCCAACCTGCTCAACACGTCAGCTAAGTGAGCCGGTGTTTGTCTTCCTCCCTCCAGGGCTACACGTCTTTCTGGAACGATTGCATCTCTTCCGGCCTCCGCGGCTGTATGCTGGTGGAGTTGGCCCTCAGAGGGAGGCTGCAGCTGGAGCCTTGCGGCGTGAGGAGGAAAAGTCTGCTGGTCAGGAAGGTGAGAGCCGCGATGGTGCCTTGATCCTCTTGGTATTTTATTTTTTTTCACTAGGCAGAACATTAAGAACAAGTTCTTGTTTACAGTGTTGGCCTGACAAGTGCACGAGACACCGGGAAACATTAAAATTACATTAAACAACAATGCACAAATAAATCAGGTCTTTAGCAGATTGTGGTAAAACATTTACAAATATCAATAAAAGTTGCATTTAGATGAGGAGGGAGCACAGAGTTTTAGTGTTTTGTTTTGTTTTTTGTAGCAAGTTCCAGTCGTTTGATGAAAAGGACAGTTGTTCATGATGAGTGGGGTGATACAGTCTGAGGTGTACTTGGATGCTAATGCTGGAGACAGTATCTGGCTCAGATATGGAGGTGAATATCCTAGAGAGTTTTATATGCTGCTCCATACGCACCTGAACCTCTAAGATCTGGTCTCATTGCACGAATTTAAGCGAAGTTTAAATATTCTAGATGCATCCACATCTGGCTGCAGATGCTATGACTGGTCACGGTGTTAGAATAATTCTTGAAAACTTCAAATGGGCTAAAGGGCTCTTCCACTGCATTTTAGAGCAATAAGGTCATACAGCAAGTCCAGATCAAAAACCACAACACACGGGCTGCTGCTCAAATCTGGATTAAATTAGATAGTAAAGAATATAATAAAGAAGAGAGAGAATCAAAATCCATTTTTTACCTTCTCTTTGTTGAATAACAATAGTCTACCCACATTCAGAAACATACGAAAAGTCCCAGCCATTCTAAACATCTCCGTTTTATTGAAATTCCTCCTTTAGAAATGTTTGCCAGAAACTGGACCAATCTGAACAACGGATACAAATTGCGTAAAATGTGTCTCACTCCTGCCTCCCGTTCTGTCCAGGCCCGGCCTGGCCCGAGTTTGGGCCGGGTATCGGGCCATGATTTCCCACCACTTTTGTAGGGCCGGTTCTATATACTGGCATGTATTTTTATTTTATATTAAACTATAGCGTAATGATCACAACATAGCAAATAGAGTTTGAATTCTCTGCCTGGCTCGACACCCAAGCCTCACTCTGGCCAGGCCGGGCCGGATCGGGTTTGGACAGAATGTACACAAGCTCAGGTCGTGTCGGGCTGCACTTTTTGGGCCTGATCTAAACTCTAAATTCTGTGCGTTGGCCATAGCTGTAGAAAGTTGCTCTGTCCATTTTCCAAAGCCGGCAAAGTCTCTTGAGTGGAAGCAAAGGCAGCCAATCAGCGTCAAGTGCTTGTATTTCGTATTGAGGTTGCCAGTTAAGCCCAAAAGGTTGCCAAATAGGTGCAAATCCACACATTTAAAATCTCCCATCTAACATCCCTTTCTGAAAGAGGTTTTCAGGAAACGTCTGAGGCATTACAGACAAAAATCCAAATTTTGTTGTCTATATATCACATCACAGAACAGGGATAAATATCCTGTTCAACCATTCTATGTCACCTTTAAATACAGTCTGTGATTCGTGAAACCTTCTTTTGATTTGTGAAAATGCAAAATAGACCCATTAGTCTCCTTTTTTGACAGTAGGAACACCTTAGACCAGGTCCCAATCAAAAACCACAATATGTAGACTGCTCAAACCTGGAATAAATTATCTCTTGGTTAGTAAAGAATATATCAAACACGGTATCTGATTTGTGAAAACTTTACAGCAGTCTGCGTGTTACGGTTTTTGATCTGGACCTTATTGCTCTAAAATGCGGTTTTATGCATATACTGTTCTTAAGTGTGTTTTGTAATGACTGCCACCCACAGCTTAAATCTCTCTTGAGAAAGACATTTTAAAATCTCAAGAGATAAAAGCTTAATAAATTATAATGATTGCAAAACGTATGATTGAATCTTTAGCACCTGTTTTCTTGACGTCAGTCTGTGCATTGTGATGCATTTTTCCATGCTAATAATAGCACTCTATGCGCAACTTGTAATTCCTGTTTGGAAATTATGTTAGTCTGGTTAGGTAGGCTGTAACTAATAATTGTTTTGTGTTTGGCAAGGTCGTCTGCAAATCTGACGCTCCAACAGGAGATGTGCTGCTGGATGAGGCCTTGAAGCACATTAAAGAGACCCAGCCAGCAGAGACAGTACAGAGCTGGATAGAGCTACTGAGTGGTGAGATAAGCTCTGTTGGCTTTGCTAACCAAACCCGTGTGTGGATTCATTTCTATGTGGTGCTCTTTTGCTACTCTGTAACATCTGGGATGTCTGACTAAAGTTTGGCTGAGAAAGTTACTAACAGCTTCAGATCTGCAAAGTCAAGCGTTGCCTCGTTTTGTATCTGTGTCGCGCAGGAGAGACCTGGAATCCCCTGAAGCTGCACTACCAGCTTAGAAATGTCAGGGAACGTCTAGCGAAAAACCTGGTAGAGAAAGGTGTCCTCACCACGGAGAAACAGAACTTCCTGCTCTTCGACATGACCACACATCCACTCACCAACAGTACTATTAAGCAGGTATGGTGTGTGTGTGTGTGTGTGTTGATCGGACCTTAACATGTAACAGAATTGAAGCAGCTCTGCTTCGTGCTTTATGTGTTTTTGACTTAGAAGGTAAATGCCTTTCTTAATCCTGGGGTTTGTCCTTACGCACTAACAGACAGTCTTTATGAGCGGAGCAGTCACACCCTCTGCTCAATTTTTAACTGGTTCCACCTCTGCCTTCAATCAGTGTTCATATCAGATCTGTAAGTCACATGTCATGTGCTCCTTTAAAGGGGAAAAAAATAGTTGCATAGCATTTACATATTTCCCCCTGTAAGCACTTATATGTGGTTATTTTTAAATGTCACTGCCAAGAAAATACGCACACTTGTTTTGTTTTTTGCTTTTTTGCGGGTTAAGAGATCTCAGATTGTCATCATAGGAAAAGCGATCTTCAATTAGCTGACGTCGGCTCTCGCTACGTCGGAACAAAGGAATTTGTCTCTTGTTATTGACGGGCAACCTGTTGTGCAATGTTAGTGTTAAAGCTACTAAAATAAAGTTGAATGGCATTTACTTTTCCTCACAGATGAAGTACAACCTTGTTCTTTTATCTGGGCACTTTAACAATGATATTAAAGCTGCAGTTTAGAAAGAACTGAAGATTATTCTTCAGTGTCAAATGAAAGAAATTCCTCCACAGGCTCTCCAGGTCAGGAGCTTAGAACTTCATTGACCTCTTTCTTTTTCTTTTTTACTGGCCAACGATGGAAAAAAAAGAGCAATAGCAATTAGAAATCATTAATTTCCACAAGAACATAGCCAATGTGGGATAAAATAGCTTGGTCATCTAAAGCAGGTAATATACAAAAAAAAACAAAAAACTGAAAGAATACTTTAAGTATTGTGGTTTAATTGGGAATAATTAATTATTTAGTTTACTGGGCCCATGAACATCTTGGATCTGTACTGAATCTCTACGTGAACGATACTAAAGAAGTCTGATGTATTTTATGTTTATGACATAATTGTAAAACTGAGAAAGTAGCAACTGGACCTAAATGAGCGTTTGAGGCGCAGCTCACGCTGATGGAAACCTCACAGAACTGTAGGCTCCGTGCCACCAGTGTTACTGACTCTAGAAACCTGCCTGGTCTTTTGGTGGACTTTTAGCCTTCACGTTTGATCATTTCAAGCCACTCGGGCAAACAATTTGTAATATAATTGAAGCAGAGAAAACTTTGGGGCTTGTCCTTGATTCCCTGACAGTCAGTCAGTGTCACAGTTGAAGCAGCCTACGACAGCCTAGCAGCTCCTTTGTTTTTTTTGTTTTGTTTTTTTGCCTCAGTTGACAGTTTTTAGATTTGTGTCTAATTTAGTGAACTAATTTGCTAAACATGATATCGGAATGTCTGTGGGCCGTCTTCTGGGCTTCATGCTAAACTGCTTTACATGACACTGGTCTAATTTATGTTTTGACAAGAGGTGTGAAGTATGGGTGTTTCCGTTGTCAGAGTCCTTTAATGTCATACCCGGAGTCACAAATGTTACGCCCCTCAGCATTTCTGCTGGCTCTGCCACACCAGGACAGAGGCGTGGTGTTAACTACCTAATTGGCTGCACTTTTGCAGCTGTGAATAAGGCTTACCTGGGGTCCGTTTCACAGAGGGGTAATGTAGAAACTCCAAGTATTTTTAAGTGGAACTCAGGGAAACTCTTGAGTTTTCCGTCTCACAAAGCGAGATGTGTCAGAGGGTTCAGTTGAGCCGTTTTCAGAAACGGAGGTATTATACTCTGTTACTATGGTAACTGACTCTGTGAACTAAACCTGGTCTGGAGCAGTTTTACTTGAACATACCCGAAGTTTCTTTCTGTTTCCAAGATCTTCATTTCTATTAGAGCTGCTTAATTGGTTAAAAAGAAAAATCATGTTGATTATACCATATTTTTTACCATTTTGCTGAAAACACATATTCCATTCTTACTTAAAACTACTTAGATTCTCATCATTTTCACCCCAAACAAAAGTTTACACTCCTTAACATCTAAAATTGGCCTCCAGAAATCGTTTTGACTCCAGAATGTTCCTTTGATTGGAATGCTAACGATGGTTATATTTGTAACACTTTTATTTTGTTCTCCTCAGCGCCTTATCAAAAAAGTCCAGGACTCTGTTTTGGAGAAGTGGGTCAATGATCCCCATCGCATGGACAAGCGAGTTCTGGCCCTGATTCTTCTGGCTCACTCATCTGACGTCCTTGAGAACGCCTTCGCCCCACTCCAAGACGACCAGTACGACCTGGGCATGAAGAGAGTCCACACTCTGCTGGAGCTGGAGCCCGAGAAAGAGGCCGCAAAGCCCAACGTCAATGAACTAATGTGGGCCGTGGTGGCTGCGTTTACTAAATGAGAGCGCCTGTTTGGTTGGATTGAAAGATCTGGCTGGGGGCTGTGTCATTTGATTGGTTGAAGGACATAATGAAACAGACTTCACTTTAATGAGACAATCTTTTCTGGTTGAGGAGCCTGTTTATACATCTATTCTGGATGACGTTTTGGTGGTAGTCCATATTAACACAGTGCAGTCTGATCGGTGGTGGGCTTCACCAAATAAAATAAAAACCGACTGGCCGCTTTCACATCAGTGAGGTAAGTTGTGTGCCACTGCAAAGTTGAATATATAAGAAAAAGAAAGAGGAAAAAACAACAACATCAACACTACAGACGGATGGATTTCTGTTAATGCAAGATGAGATCAGAGAACTGCACGTGGCAACAGTAGACATGGTGAATATGAAGATAATGACTGGGGCAGAGTTTCACTTGTACAAAACAAAACATCACCTCTCCATCACTTCAAGATCTGTCCCGAATCTGAAAGCTGGTCTCTCTCACACGAGCTAATGCAAGGAGGAAAAGAAAAAAGAGCAACTAATTTTTAGAAAATCACACAGCTATTGATGCTCTTTGCACTTGCGCAGGTCTTCTGCTTCCTACCATCTGTCCATTCCCACTTGCGTTGGGAGTACATGCTTACGGCTACCGTTAGAACAGACCTCCTGAATGTTTTCCTTATTTGCTTTGTCTTTAATATTCCTTTTCTTCCATTCTTCCTCATTGCATTTTGAGGAAGAAAAGAAGGATAAACACCTCAGATCAGTCTCTGCATCGGTAAAAGTAAGCCTGGGTAATCTGGCCCTTGCAGGCTTTGACCTAAATGAAGAATTAATCCTTGACTCTTTCAAAAACTCCTAGTTTGCTGTTCCAGAGCGTCTATTCTGTGTTCATAGAATGTGGCTAGTCTTCCACCGCTATTTATGCTGCTAGTCAATGCTTGTAGTAGCCTCCCAGTTATCAACAATTTTGCACAGTCAGTAGCCCAGTAGGTTGGATGGTATTTATAGATATTGTCTTGGGTTTGCGTAACTCACCAGTGTTTGAAAATGAAAAACCTTAGAAATTACAGTTAAAGAGAAAAGACCTCTCTTATTTTGTCTATACCTACGTAGCTCTGTGAATACTTAAAAATCATTCCTTTGGACAAGTTAAAAAACAAACATAAAAAAGGCTTTTGCTTATATTCCGAGTGTGATTTAATATGTAAAGATGCAGGTAAAAATAATCTCAGATTTGGATCTGTAACAACCCTACACAAGATTAACAACTGTCCTACGCGCTTGCTTAAACAGGCATGCTGATATTGTTTAGCCAAACATTCTAGCTTCAGTTCAGTAAAAGATAGTCAGCACACATAGATTTTATTTTATTTTTTTGTATTTTTTTAATATATATATATATATAAATATATATAAAAATATATATGAAAAACACATTTCCACACTTAACAGTGGTGGTTTGTAGCAGTCGTGTCTGTGAAACCTCCACGTTAACGGTTCATGGTCCTATTAACCACCAGAGGTAAGCGAGGAAATGTGCGATGTGGTTGAGCTGACCCTTGAACTTTCATTCTTGCAGTTTATGCATCTCTTGGTTTATATGTCTTATCATTTTCAGCAAAAAAAGAAAGAAAAGAAAAACAGTCTGTTATGGACAGGCTGTAGGAGGGTTAATTGGGCCCAAATGAATCCAGATAAAACTAAAAATGCAATATGTTGTAACGAGAACGAACTTCAAATATGATGTGGTACAGCTCTGGTAAGAGTCAATATTTCTATAAAATTCTGATCACAAATGTAATTCTGTTGTAGTTTGTGTAATCTTTGGATGACGTTAAAATCATTTGATTCATGGAATCCTTTTTTTTTTGTTTGTTTGTTTTGTTTGTTTTTAAATTCTTTTCTTCCTATTTCTACATGCAAAATACCACGGAATATAAACTGTTCAGATTCATTTACAGCAACGAGACCGTGCATGCTGTTGGTGGAGGGCCAGGGTACTTCGGGATGTAGCTGCAGAGAAAAGGCTTGTATGTAATTATTAGTGTGTATGATCTAATGGAATACAATGAAAGGGATCATCTCTCCTCTCTTCTCTAATTCTGTATGCTTTTGTATTACCACACAAAATAAAGTAAGGATCCTTTAAGTGCCTGAATTTACAATGTTTTGCTGCTGTTTTTATTGAATATTTTGTCTGTACTAATGGCTTCCTTTTTTTTTTTTTTTTTTTAAATCTAACTAGATAGACTACATTGCTTATATTAGTTGAGTGGTCAAACTAGTTTTTGTTTTTTGATTTTTAAATTAAATTCCTTTATAAGCAGTTGGTCCATCAAGAGGGGAAAAAAGAAGTCTGAACCTGAATCCCTACATAAACTGGGGATCTGAGAATGATCTAAGTTTTAGCTCTACCACCATCATCAAAGTATCCAATAAGAAAAAAAAAATACACGTTGTATTGATCCAAGACCTTTTGAAAACTTCAGTGTGTGATTCATCAAGCCAAAAATGACAGATGTGGTGGTTTCTAAGGTGTATTTTTATGTAAGTTTAAGTTATGTGCATTTTTAGCTTTGTGTCTACATTTCTGACATGTTAGCCTGTAAAATAAATTAGTTTAAAGCAACTTTATGAATCAATACCACTATTAACCACATGGGGGCGCATGGAGCCACCTTGTTGACAACATTGTATTTATCATTGGGGACAGTCTGAAATACCTTGTAATATAACTAATGTAACTATGAACAGCCTGTTCTAAACATTTACAAAACAAAAATGACCTTGGTTTGTCGGGATCCTGGCGACGCGATCACTAAAGTAAAAAAAATATTAATTGGAATTTAGTTTTTATGTAGCTCAGTTGCCCAAAGTGCAAAAAATAATTGCTATCTTACTGAAAGACCAAAGAGAGAATTGGAAATAAAGAGCTTAAAACTCCAGAGCCAGAGTGGGGAGGATTTACGGTATTCCAGGAAGTGCCTCCAGCTGATTGCTGCAAAGGAGGGTGACGATTTCCAGAGATGGGAGGGGCCAATCAGGAAGAGCTGAAGTCTAAACTACGGCTCCACCCCGCCAAGCAGCCATTACTGGACCGATTCTCTTCCAGTGGTGGTCCATGAATTCATGTATTTTTAAAATAAACATTTATATTTGACAACTGAGCCGAATCTTGTTCTCCTTTGCAAAGAAGGAGAGCGCAGTCATGTTCTAATAGCAGATTCTGACAAAATCTAGGGTTGTTTAAACTGCAAATTAAATTAACTGTGCTCCAAATGCAGAGCAAAAACACAAAGCCATGCAGTACATTACATGAATACACAACTTTTATTAACAATCAGGTATTTCTCCACCATAAACAGTTTTGAGTAATTTCATAGACAAATCACAATGATTCTAACTCATTCGTGGACATAAATGTAATCACTTTATAGACAAAGCACAATGGCCACAATTGTTCCTCATATGATGTGTAGCTCTGACTATCAGCATCTTCCACGTCTTCCATCCGGGTGACCTCCTCTGGTTCAGTCAGCCGCAGACATCCCACACCTTTGTTTCTGCACGGACCTCCAGCAGTAATTATGTGTCCAAAGTTCATGCAGGCGACTCCAGCAAGGCGTTTACACAAGCTCACGTGCACGCCGCCACTTTGCCGCCAGTCAGTGGAGACTCTTCTTTGGCTCAAGGTCTTCCATTTTATTTATTTTTTATTTTTTTTTACACTTCCTTATCAAGTCCTCCAGCATGATTTCTCATCTTATATTAGTGACGGTTTGGTAGTTCTTGATCAGTATTTCCAGCAGTTTGTATCTCCAGTAAAGTTCATCTCCAGCTTCTCGCAGCATTTGTGCGCAGTGGTCAACAACAACGGCAAAATCTGATGGCAGAAGTCACAGTTTGGAGAGGATAGGTTAGTGATACTTCATTACACTGATTAATAAATAAAGCCCCAAATAAAAATACATTAAAAAAAAAACAACAGTTAAGTCGAATTTGCTCGGATACTTACCAGGAACTGCCATTTTCACACCAAGACGAAAGCTTTACAGCTTAATATTGTCTTCGCTCACGGTGCTGGTAAAGCGCCACAGTTGTTTTCTTGACAGGGAGGAACAGGTTTGAGCTCTTTATGGAAACTGAGCTTATATACGCTGCGTGACGAAAGCAACAGGGAATCCCCGACAGCCAGTTCCTCCTTCTGGGAGGACTTCTGTGTTTATGATGTTATTAAAAACTCCTGTGATAACACATGCACCCTCTAAACACTTCACTGATCACATGTCAGTACTGTTTGTGCCAAATAGCAATGTTTGAAAGCAATTCAAAACCAATACAGGCTAAGAATATTTGTTTTAACAAGTCATGACGAATTTAAATGGGTCACGCAGACATAAATGGAAAGTGAAAGAATAAGGTTGTGATGAATCAAATCACATGATCCACGATTTCCCGCATGTTTGCTGTATTACAAACAGTTACTGTTGTTACATAATTCTGTCATAAAAATCTGTTTTCGTTCTCCTCAGTTCGAGCACACAACAGTTCACAGAATCAGTATCTGGGTCCGCGTCCTGACGGGCTGATAGCGATGATAAAGTACCGTACATACACACAGCCTTCTTATCAACATGTTCAAAACATTCATGTCGTTGGTTGTGCTTTATAAACAAACACAATTATGTGATCGACAGGAAAATGTATGTCTTCTTCTTCCGCCCCCTCAAAAGATTGTAATAATGGACATTTTGTACAAAATGGAAATTGTCTGTATGACATCTTACTCTGTCGGCACGGAGAACAAGTTACGACTTGCCCCGCAGCCTCTCCACTCTGGAAACCGAAACAAGGAAGTTCGGGGAAAATCCATCTGGTGCCGTGATACGACAGCTGGCTGAATTGTTGTAACATTACATCATTTTTTTTTAAAGGTTATTACAGAATTTATTGATATTATTTGTAAAAATGTGAACTTTCTGTATTAAAAATAAAGAATAATTAGTATATTGTACTTATTAGATAACTGTTTATTTATGTTTTTGGTAAATAATAATAATTATAATAACAATAATAATAATAAACAATAGAGGAAAAACAAAACAAAACACAACAATCAAAAGTCAAAGCCACAAAAAAATGCTTATCTTTTTGCTTATCCTATTTCACAACATGCGCTAAAGTAAATCAGCTCTTAAAGAAAATTATTTGTAAAAAGAAAAACAAAATCAAAAAGACAACAAAGCAACAAACAAGTTTGGATGTGTAGCCGAGAGCATTTAGACATATTTCTACATGATTACACAGAATTTACAACATAGTCATTGACAAATTTACACTTCAGTTCTTTTTTTTAAACCTTTGCAGTGAAGTAACGCTGTTTAAAATGATCACTTATTTCATTCTGTCATTTAACTCCCAGAACTGAAACACATCTTGATTTCACTATAGTTCTTGTTTTAATATTTTCAACAAAATAATAAACCTCTCAAATTAAAGTGACACGCTCTTAATTTGAAAAAAATCCTTAATGTATTTATTTAATACTCTGAACATTATTTACAATATTTTCATATACACCATATCACTCAGTTTTAATATGTTATTTTGAAGGAATAATTTATTAGTTTATTCATAATATTCAGCCTTACTAATTATTCTAATAGCTTTGTTTTTGTAATTTAATTAGCATATCCCCACTTGTTTTTCCAGCATTCCCCCATATCTCCACACAAAAAGGAGGACAGGGCATAATGAAGGCACAATATATTAGATACAATCCATTTTTGTTTATTAAGTCTTCTGTTTTAAACAAAATAGCAACAGATTTTGCCACCTTCTGTTTAACATATGAAGTACGTGATTTCCAACTTAGTTTGCGGTCAGTGACACCACACTCATAATACAATGTGCGGAGAATTTTACTTCTGAGGCTGGCGGAGTGTTTATACCCTTTTTAGCACATATCTTTTTAATCTTTTATCACTGGAATTTATAGGAGCATATAACCATTTAGTAAAAGCAAGTTGTAATCTGGCACTCTTCCTCTGTGATAACGTTCCATCATTTAGGAGGAAAGAGTTGCTCCTTGATGGATGGACAAAGATCTCTCTTGATTCTTTTCTCCCATTTTCCTGTCAGCTCCTTATTTATTTAGCTTTATGTACTTGTTACAGTCAAAATAAGTGTTTGGACTGGTCATTCCAACCTTAGATGAATAAAATTAAATAAACGGGCAAGTGATCGTGTGTGCGACTGGGCCCCATCAAAGATCAGGTAATTCCCACCATAATTAGATCATAGATCGTCCATACGGGTAAACTACAGCTAAAGCAGTTAAGGTATGAATCTGAAAATTATAAGGTAAATAATAAGGCATTTCTCATAACTTATAAATAAACTGACTCATTTAGCATCTGTAGCTTTCATGGAGGAATTTGAATTGGAAAATGTGAATGTTCACAGGGGAAATTCTGTGCATTTCATCTTCTAACGATCTTTGGATAATGTATTAAAAATAAATGAACTGATCCACACTGATCTCGGTATTTTTGTGAATCATCTGCTCTGTGATCCGTCTTGTGCACTATGCAGGTCGCACGCAGTCCCGACTGGGAAGTGGGTGAGGCCGTTGCTATAAAACTCTTTAATGCTGTCTGTTACTGCCGTCCTGAAGGCAGCGTGTGCAGCCAACAGGCTGTTTCCATTGTAAATATGTTATGAGCGTGCATATCAGTGTTACCTGCACTGTGCACTCCTTAACGTATTTTGCGTGACGACAAGGTTTTTGTTGTTGAGTAATATTCTTCTGGAAAGGAATTTCTCTATTGCTCAACTCTAAACGCTGAAAGAACCATTTCTGGGCAAGATGTGTCGTAAACTCTGACTTCATGTGGTGACTTCCCATACAGTAATATCACATGAGACTTTATAAACTAAGAATGGAAAAAAGTGCTACCTGCTTTGGTAAATGTATTCCTTTAAATTACTAAAGGTACAGTTTAAAAAAAGTATTTCAATCTAGTCAGAAAACATTAGTCAATCTTCATGTAAATTTATGCTTACTTCAGCTTTAATTGTATCTTCTAGAACAAAGCACTAAATTCTATAAAGCGAGTACTTTATACATAATTAGAGTTCTTGAGTATGAAAACTTTCCTTCCCTTTAGCTGCTTCCCAGGCCAGGCATTTTAAATCAAAGAAAAGCATCTTCCATTTTTAGGAAAATGTATTTATGACTTTCTTGAAGAAAATACTTAGAATTAGAGCCATAGATACAGCCAAATGGTCTTCTGTCAGGTTTAATTACAGCAACAAAATATATAAATATTGGAAACTGGAGACTGAAATTTATGATTCATTTATTCTGAGCAAAAAGACCAGATTGGAATAGAGGACAATGTCAAATAATCTATGTAACATTTAAAAATCAATGTGGAGCCACCGTGAATCAAGAGGAACATCGTTCTCCTGCCAGAAGGAAACTTGGACTAATCTCTCTTTTATCTCCCTCAACCTGTTTTTGCTGGAGTTTTTCTTCTTCCTGTTAACTGGGGATTCAAATGTAATTCAATTAAAAACATATAAATCTCTGAAGGGAAGCCAATAATGGATTTTACCAAAGTGAGCCAATTTTATATTTTGTTGCTTTAATGTGATGCAGTATGTTGGGTTCCTTAACAACATTGTTTTTTTTTCTAAATCTGTGCTATTTAAATTTTGAAGTTGAACACAGAAGGAAAACGATAGATTACAACAGAATTAAAACAAACTGGACTGAAGTGGATTATATTCATGGACTTAGTTTCATGGACTTAGTCAATAACACTATACCAGTTAAATCAAACTGAATTGCAAATTCAGTCTCGCTTTTTTTTTCAACAGTTTTGAAGACAACACGTAGAAAAATACCTTGCTCTCTTAAACCTGAACTGCATATATCTCCTTGGGATTGTCTCCTCAAAAGGAGGGCAGAGGACTGTTTTCATCTTTGTAGGAATATTCGGTTAGTAGAAAGTTTCATCTTGCTGTAGTGGTCTACCTAAAAATCAGTTAGACAACTGCAGCTCATTCTGAACTCTGCTGCTCGAGTCCTCACTAAGACCAAAAAGTTGGACCACATCAGTCCAGTTGTGAGGTCTTTACACTGGCTGCCTGTCCTTCAGAGGATAGACTTTAAAGTTCTGATGCTGGTCTATAAAGCTCTGAGTGGTTTAGGACCAAAATACATCAGATGGGGAACCAGAACGAGTCCCAGCAGATTCTGCAGGAACAGTGTCAGGCCTGTGGTCCTGCTGTGAGGGAACTTGTGACATCCATCCTGTTCAGTTGGAGTGAACCAGATAATGACATATGTCTCAGGAGAGTGGTCCCAGGCAGTAGAGGTACAAGGTGGTTTACTGGTGCTGAAGACGTGTCCCAAATGGAACGATACAGCTTCAGTTGATGATAATGAATAACTTTTGGTGCAACTTGAGGATGTGTCAAATTCAAGACTGTGTATACAAGTCCATCATTATCTGACGCGATGACTTCGGAAGGTCCAGTCCAATTTGGTTCCAGTTTCTTTCTCCGTATAGTGGGATCATCCATCCATACCAAATCTCCAAACTGCTAAGACTTGAACTTGACATGTGTGTTAAAGTAGTACTCTGGTCCTCACGATGAAAGTGAACAGTCAAACTGTGTCAAGTCATTTTACCAGTTCTGTGCCATTGTTCTGTGGAGTCTGCAAGATCAGTGGTGTAGAGAGATCCACATTTGCTGGAACAGGCTCTCTACCATGAGAAAGGAAGTAAGATGAGTATCCGCCTTACTTCGGTGCTAGAGTGTGAAGTAGAGTTGAAGGAGAGAACCACTGCTGGCAAATAGTGATCCCATTCATTGCCATGCCGATGAATGAGTTTAGCCAACTGTTGTTTCAGAGTTCGGTTAAATCTCTCTAGTTTCCCATTGCCATGCGGGTGGCATGGAGATGTTCTTCTCTTTTTGATGTTCAATCTCTGACATATTGTTTGAATGATTTCAGATTGCCTAATCTGAAAAAGGTTCTTCTGGTACCCCATGTTCAGGAATGTATCTCTCACAAAACAGTTGTGAAACTGTAGCAGCTGTCTGATCTGACATATGAAAAGCAGTGACATACTATGTAAAATGATCTTGAACTACAAGCACATACTTATGGCCCTATGAGGTGACTGGGAGCTCAGTAATATCTGTGCATACCAACTGGAATGGTATTTCTGCTTGTATGGATTGCAGGGGAGCTCTGTGTCGGGGTAAAGGTTTTCTGCAAGCTTCACACATATGACACATCACAGAAATGATCAATATCAGACCTCATGTTTGGCCAATAGCATGTAGTTAGGGCTTTCTTGAATGTCCGATCAGCACGAATCAGTACTGAACAAGGCTGCAAGAGGAGTGTGAAACTGTGCAACAGTGGAACTGGAGGAGAAGTTTCCACTTTAACAGGAGAGGAGCGATCCTGGGATGGAGGTGCTGTTTCCTCTGGAACCACTGGGTCCTGTTGTGAGAGGGGAGTCCGAGACATTGCATCAGCATTTGCGTGTTTCCTTCCTTCTTTTTGTTTTATTGTCCACTGGTAAGGCTCCAAACTCCAAAGCCCAACAACCTCGTCTTGTTGGGTCATGTGTGACATCCAGTTTGCGTAAACTGAGAAGCAGACGATGATCAGTAATGATTGTAAATGGATTACAACCAAAGTAAGTGTCTGAAGTGTCTGATAGACCAGACAATGGCCCAAAGTTCTTTGCCATATGTAGACCATTTCTTCTCCATGCAGATCAGAACATGACTTGCATATGCTACAACCATTCTTGTCCTTTTTGAACCTGAGAAAGCGCTGAGCCAATAGCATAGTTAAATTCATCCATACTGAGAATGAATGGCTGATAAAAGTTTGGAAATGCCATTAGTGGAGAGGAGGTGAGTGCATCTTTTAACACCTGAAATGCACTTCTACACTCTTCAGTCCATTCAAATACATTCTTTATCATGGTCATCAAACCCCTAATATCGCTATATCAAAAGTTTTCAATAGAAAAGATGGAACCAACCACAAGTGGCTGACTCACTGTGAAAAAAATCAGTCTCTGTATTGTTCTGTTTGTAGTTAGTGATGGCTCTTTCATAAAGGGGGCCATGAAAGACTAAAAGCACGTTCACTAAAGGATAGTAGAACCGACAAAAGTAAGTCACGCAGAGATGTAGGGATGTACAAAAGGCAGATGTGAAAAGCCTGTTGGCTGGAAACCAAATGTCATTGTGTGCTGAACAAGTGAAACAGAAACGTCAGGTGATGGAGCACACAGTGTTGTTCAGTGACGAAATTTGTTTCTCATCATTTTATTGAATTTACTAGAGTTGAGCCGGATCTGTGGATCGACTGAATGAAAATCCTCACACAGCGTCACAGCCCCTCCACTACTCACACCTCTCTGCTCACTCACACAGAGAGCAGCTCGCAGGGCTTAAAGTACAAAAAAAAATCCCGAGCCTGAACTTTTTCCGAGGAGCGGGGGTGCAGTGGATCCAACGCAAACACATATTGGCAATTTGGCGAACAACTTTTGGGCCGTGTGCTTGGTAATGTACAAGATGACCTACAATTTAAATGTGAATTTTACAAAGTAAAGGTTATTAAGTTATGAGCAAAAACATGTGAATCTCAGTCACGCTAATTAATCTGCTTCATTTAGCAACCACTTAATTCAGTAAAGAGCAATTTATACAAAAAACATGTAAGCTGCAACTTCCATCATTTTTGTTCAAAATAATGGCACATTAAATTATAGGAAATACATTACATTAGGTCTTGACACCTCTCCTCTTTAACATATTTGCAGAGGGAATTAATTTTAACAACAAAAAAACAGTAAAGTGCTCCAAGAAGTGGTAAACTGAATAATGTGAAATAAATACAGTTAAATACAGATCTGCTAAACCAAAGCTTCCAATGCAATGATCAGAGTTCATTAATACCTTCTTCAGACCATAGAAAGAGAACTATCACACCTTCAGCATGTCACCTTTCCCCGATGCTGTGCTCCTCACAACTCCATCTATGCAATATATGTCATTTTGTATCGAAAGAAGTTAGCTCATTGCTAATGCTAACATGCAGTCTGCATGTTAGCATTAGATATTAGCTATTTGATTAGCTTCATGCAGTAGCAAAGTCCTTTAAAGCTGTTGAATCTATTCTTGTTTTGTTTTTGTTTTTTTGCATTGTGTTGTCTCCTGTTTTTAACTGATTATTTTTGGATGGTCCTGTTTGTGTTTCTTGGCTGCAGCAAACTTCCACCAGTGGGATAGTCAGGTTCATGTTGATCTTGGTGTGTGTGTCCATACCTGAGTGTCCAGTCTCCAGCGTGGATCCTCCAGTGCATCAGACAGAAACTTCACAGCTGACTCTCCTGGATGATTGTAGCTCAGGTCCAGCTCTCTCTGATGGGAGGTGTTGGAGCTCAGAGCTGAGACCAGAGCAGCACTTCCTTCCTCTGAGATGAGGCAGCCTGATAGCCTGCAGACACACAACACACCTGCTAAAAAAACCTGACAATTATGTTCATGTATTTCACACATTATTCACCAGACTTGTCATCTTTCTGAGGTTTCAGTAACTGTTGATGAAGAAAACTGAACTGAACTGTGTTCAAAGAAACCGAAATGTCCCTTTAATATAAAACACAGTAATAATGGTCAACAGAGTTCAATGAATCCTGACCTGAGTACCTCCAGTTTACAGTGTGGACTCTAGTCCAGAACACAGCTCCTTCAGTCCAGAATCCTGGAGGTCATTATTACTCAGGTCCAGTTCTGTGAGACTGGAGGACTGTGAGCTCAGAACTGAGGACAGATCTACACAGCTAGACTCCGAGAGGTCACAACAACTCAGTCTGCAAAGGAAATATAAAGAAAAAACAGTTATTTAAGCTTTGGTTATGGAACTTTTTGCCATTTTTATTTTTTTAAAAGTTTTCTTTTGGCTCCAGTGGCCTTTATTGACAGTTGAGAAAGATACAGGAAGGTGTGCAGAGAGAACGGGGAGGACACGCAGCAAATGGTTGCAAGCTGGGAGTCAAACTTGCAACCGCTGCAGCAGGACCAGGCCTCTGTGCATGGGCCACCTGCTTCAACCACAACACTATGCAGCAGCCCATGTTTTTCCATTTTTAGCTCAGATTCCCAGTACAGGCGTACAGGTTACATCTTTTTTACAACACTGCTACTCTACAGACTCATCTTCATCATCTCAGTCCTAACTTGTGGTTTAGGGTTCTGCTGCTGAGCTGCTGCCTCTGTAATCAGTCCTGACTAGACTCTGCTCTCCCTTTCACACTTCGTCCAGGTTCCTCCGACTCACCTGCACATGAACCACAATAAAAATAATCATCTGTAAAGCTTTGATATTGAAAACACATTTTGACTTAACCAATTAATATATTTTCAATGGAAAAATATGCAGGTTTATTTCATATTACTTTCATCCT
>JBAMYA010000004.1:4905714-4927429 GCA_037176975.1 Arrhamphus sclerolepis | reverse complement strand
CATTATTATACACACATATATATATATATATATATATATATATATACATATACATATATGTGAGTGTGCACTTATATTTTTTCCATTTTTATTTTCGTATAGACGTTATTTTTTGTATTTCATATGTATCCTTAGTCTACTCATTTATGACAATGTTTTTTTTGTTTTTTTACTTATATACTTATATTTTTAATGTATAGTATTTGGAAATTTTTGCCCCCCTCCTTTTTTTTGGCATGTTCATATTCGACCAAAAAATGGGATTAATAAAAACATTATCTTAAAAGAAAACGTGTCAATTTAATTTAAAAAATAAAATCAACGTCCATAAACAATAACTATTCAAGTTAATAACGCTTCCACCACACAGGGACTCATTTTAAGCCCAATAAGAGAGATTTGAAGGCCTTTCAGAGGGAAACTGTCATTACTGAGACTGACTGGACTGCTGGTAGCGTTGTAGCTCGTTATCAGGGAAGTTAAACGTCGTGTCTGTACAAACGTCGCCTGCTTTGTGCTCCGTTGTTTCAGCAGCTAACTCTGGGCAGCAAAGCTGACACTGACTCAGCAGTTAACCGGCACCAGTTTGATTTCCAGAGTAAACCAGAGGCACCGACTTTAACCAACCTGTCATTAGAGTTGAGCAGAGAGAAAATCACGTCGAAACGCTGCCCGCTCACCGCGTCTCTCAAAGCGCCGACTGGAATCGAAAACAGAGCTGTTTTTAAACTCTGCAGCTCTTCTAATGGATCTTCGATGCCGGAGATTTCCTCCAGCAAACTCTGAATGGAGGCAGCCATGACTGTCTGGATGTTTGCAAACTAAAAAGTATCCGCCTTCTTTCCAACGTGACTTCTTCTTCCTCTTCATGCTAAATGTGCAAATCTTAAATCACACCACGTTATCGCCACCTGTTGGTCAAAGCGGAGTAAAACATTCCACTGTTACTTGGCTATGCTTCACAGTCTGCAAAGCTTTCTGGCTCTCCTCACCAGGCTGGAGCTCAGATAGCAATGCTTTATACATTATGGCATTGTAAAAATAAAATAAAATAAAATTACTGGCATACAAGTGATATTCATCCAGGCTGCTTCTCATGTTTAATCTGGATCAGCGTCCTTCATTCTTGGCCAGCACTACTGTATGCGACCTCATGTCCTTTCCCATATGTCTCTCCCTGCTGTGTCCAAGAGTTTGCACCTTGGCTAGGCCCCGCCATAAAGTTTGACATTATTACCCTTGGGGTTAAACTACTATGACTGTCAGTAAAAGAATGAAAACATTTAAGTCATCTGAACGATATATCCAGTCTCCACCTGGACTATCGGTTAATGCCTGATCATTTTTGCCATTTTCCGAAAAGGTTTTAAAGCAAAAGCAAGGTGCGGTGGTTGCACAAATCAAACTCTGAGTAATTTTTTTTCTTCACCCAGAAGCATTAATTTAGTTCAAGTGTGAGTAAATATAAATTACTTAAAATATTATTCAAGATCAGGGCACTCTTGAAAAGAAGATTTTAAATCTCAAGTATTTTTTTCCCTGGTTAAATAGCAACGAATGAAAAATAGCCATGGATGATGTGAATTGCACTTGAAAGGTACGTATTTAGCAAGAAGTTTTACTACTGCACATAAAAACCTTAATTTGAGTGATTACAATTTCTGCTCCGCAACAACTCAGAAAAATAAGGTCAGAGTTTTAATCTGGGCCTTGCATCTTTCTCTGTTTTTTCATGTCATCAATACTGCATGCACACGATGCAGGATACGCTCCTCTTAATGTTTGCCTTAATTGGGAATAGAGTGTGGAGTTACATGTTCCTAGAGTTTCATGAAAGTGGAAACCCTGTCTGTCATCTCTTATTGTTGCAGAGCCGACCACAGTGGCAGGTCCTCTCATCACTGGCCGCTGATAAACGACAAAGAAACTGAAGTAGCCACCATGCAGGTACAGAGCTTTAATTTTTGTTTTACAGTTTATAAACTTTAAATTCTATCAGCTACTGTTATGTTAATTCAGTCTGTCTCTCATTATTTGCAATACTCTAGTGCTTCCTGTGCAGGCTGCGTACCCACCAGTGGTGTTTTCTGCTGTTCAACATGCTGCTCTTCCACGCCTTGTTGTTTGGGGCCGATATTGTTGAGGAATACCTTCTGCAGCCCGCGGCTGGGGTTTACACCGACAGCATGGTTGCTGGTGTGAGGGAGAAGGCTAGGAAACTAGACCTGGGCAATGCCAGGGAGAATGTATCCCAGGCATACCCTATTACTAATACTGAAGCCTGCAGAAACTCTGACCTCTTCCTCCTCACTCTGGTCTTCAGCTCTCCAGAGAACGTCAATCAAAGAGATGCAGTCAGGCGGACATGGGCCAACCAAACACTAATCCAAGGCTTTCCAGTGAAGACGCTGTTCTTCTTAGGATCAACTGAGACTTCTGCTGCACAGGAAGCCATCATGGAAGAGTCTGAACGTCATGGAGACATGGTCCAGGGTCATGCTGCAGCTGACTCATCCCTCCATGGCTCAGCAGAGAGGACAGTGCTAGCTCTGCGCTGGGTGATTGCCTTCTGTCCTCTGGCGCGTTTTGTCCTGTTGACCAAGGATTCTGTGTTTGTCAACCTCCCTGCCATTGGAAGCTTCCTGCTGGGGCTACACAGACACCCCGAAGACTTGTATCTCGGTAGGGTTATCCAGAGAGAGTCCCCCAACAGAGACCCCAACAGTCCTGGCTTCCTGACCCCGGCTCTCTATCCTGCCAAGTACCTGCCTGATTACTGTGATGGAACCGCTTATGTTATGTCCCAGGATGTGGTGCGGAAGGTGTACGTGGCATCTGCTGCAGTCATGGCACCTGTGCCAGTTGACGTTTTTGTGGGTCTCTGTGCCCAGAAAGCTGGCGTTGCACCAACCCACAGCGCCAGGTTCTCAGGAGAGAAACACATTCACTACAACGCGTGCTGCTACCGGTATCACTTCTGCTCAGCAGGAATGGGGAGTCATGAGTTAGGAAGAGTGTGGGCAGACCTGGCACAGAAAGGTGTCAGATGCTCCCTGTTAAAGACATACTATGGCCTGGTGAGCTGCAAGGTTCACACGTACCTGGATAAAGTGTCTCTCCTCAACTCTCAAGGACAAAATTAACTGTGCACTTGTTCTTTAAGCTAAGGCAATACATTAAATACCTAAATACACACCAATGCTGAAAATGTTGGGGTTCTGGGTTAAAAGAATATAAAAAGAGAATGCAGTGATTTGAAAGCAGAAAGCGAGAAGGCCTTTCCTGGGAATGTAACAGTATGAGCATGTAATTCTCTAACACTTGTATTTACCTTTCAGCATTCATGTTTCCTTTCCAGATGTGCAAGCTGCCCATTGCATGGCGACTAATGCACCCTCTAAGACATCAGAGATGCAGACTTTTGAACTGGATGGCCCCTCTGTTGTTTTTTTCTGGAGCAGATGGCATCCACTTTTTCCTAAAAGAATTTTATTTTTCAACTCTTCTAATCACAAAACAGTTTTCCACTCTGCATCTGTCCATTTTAAATGAGCTCTGTGCAGGTAAACAAGGTGGCATTTCCAGATCTTGATTACGTGTGCAGTGAAAATAATGGGCATCCAATATTGATTTTGTTTTTCAAAAATCTTGTCCCCTGTGCACAAAGTTTTCCCACAATTTTGAATTCTTTTGATGGCATTATGTTCTAATGAGATGTTTGAAGTCTTTGGAATTTCAAACTGAGGAACACTGTCTTCAAACAGTTCCACAATCTGTAGACACAGTTGTTCTCAGATTGATGAACCTTTGCTCACATTTACTCCTATTTTTTTTAAATACCTAATCATGTCACTCACTTGTTGCTAGTTAACCTATGTATTTGCAAAATGTTTCTCCAAGCTTACTGGTTACCTTTCCAACCTTTTCTTTCCCAACGATTTTTTTTTTAATGTGTTGCTGCCATTCAATTCTAAATGAGCTAATATCTTTCATGATTTTGTAAAATGTTCTATGTTCTATTGAGGGTAAAGTATAGCTTCATAAAATTTTAACTGGAGTGTAAGGAAGCCTGTAAACGGGGAGCTGCGTGGCTGTCACTGATGAAACAAGACTCATGACAGTTCACTAAACCTTTCTAGCTAATGGATTGTAAAGGTGTCTTACTGGCACTGATCGTCCTACTGCTTTGATTATTTTAAATGTGTGGGCCCAGTAGATGGTAGAAGAATTGTGTCGCGCTCCTTGTTGCACCTGCAAAATTAACAAGCGGGTGATTCACTGAGCTGTGAACGAGACACTGTCTCTACATGCCCACACAGTCCAGAGAGGTGGTCTAATCAGGAAAAAAAGACAATCAGCTCGACGGAAGGTAAACACCTGATGTGCAAAAGGAAGAAAAAAGCTGCAGTAATATATTCATTCAGACATCTAGGGTTTTTTTTTCTGTCTTTCTTTTTTTTTTTTTAAAGAATACTCTAGTAAATTAATAATTATTTCAGTAATGAAGTCTCTTATTAAGGTAGCAAAAGTCATGAAAGTTACCCCTGGTCCATCTGGAGACATAATTGCGTTTTGCTTGTTTAAGATATAACTCTGGGAGTCAGGGAAATGTTTAATTTGGCTCTAAATTAGCAGTATTTTTGTGAGATCGTAGACTAAAAGACAGGTGGGCTCCAACGAAGTTGAGGCTGTCGTCAGAAATGCTGTTCTTCAGATCCACTCCAGGATAAGACAATTAATGAACTCGACCACAAACGTCAAGCACAGACTTGCCAGAGTCAAACAAGTGCACACAATGCAGATGTGTTTTGAGCTTCTGTGGTTGTTTTGTTACTTCCTCCAGCACGGAGCAGAAGTGGTTGGTTTGGTTTGTTTGTTTACAGGATTCCCCAACGTGTTGTGGATGGATTGGAACAAAATTTCAACCAGCGCTGTTGTGTGGTCCAATTTAGAAGTGACAAACTTCTGAATTATTCAGCCCTGTCAGAGGTATTCAGTTTCTGCCAGCTCTTTCTTTAGCTTTATGGGTTCAGGCCCATTTATGTTCATTTTCCGTCTTGTTTTCATGGCATTGTTCTGTCTGCAGTCATTTTGTGTCTATTTGTAGTAATTATTCTTTATTTTCTTGCATCTTCTGTCTCTCTCATTTGAAGTGAATGCAAAGAAGCCAGGAAAAGACACAAGGGGAGGAATCTAGATTCCTTTGTCAAAGCTGCAGCTTTATGTTATGATTTCTAAGAAGTGAATTTTACAAATGTTTGCAACAACATGCAGTATAAAATAATTTTATTTCATCTGTCATAGTGGTATGATATGTCATGCACCTTTTCTTTGTCAAAAAGGCCAAAAAATACTTTTACAAGAGAGGGTAAGCTGCAGTTCTGGCTTCTTTCTAATCCAGGTGCATTTTAGCTGCTTTTTCTATAAGATTGGAATTAAGATTGAAGACCAAATGCTTCTTCACAGGCATTAGAATAGAATATTTTGGGACACAATTGTCTGTCCTTTGTTTTTTGTTTTGTCTTTTTGACATTTAAGTTGTCATTGTATTGTATTTTCTGTGGTCATTTTTGTCTTTGCAATGTACAATTTAGTGTCTAAAGTTATAATTTTGTTTCCCTCTAGTACATCTGTATTTCTTTGTGGTCACTTGTCTGGTTCATTGTGATTTATATACTTATTCCTTTTTTCCCCCCTTTTCACTACTTTTGTGTCATTTTGTGTTCCCTACTACTAATTTTGTGTCTCTTTATGGTAATTTTTTTTTTTTTTCATTGTGGCCATTTCAGTGACTTTACAAAAATAAAAGCTGACAGTCCAGGCCTCACTTTAGTGCGAGGGAAGCTCGAAACATCAGAGTCAACACAACTCACAAAATTGTTTAAAAAAAAAATAAAAAATAGATCCTTGCATTTCAAGCCTCGTCATTTGACCCCTTCTTCATCATCATCATCATCCAGTTTTGTTTTTCTATAACGTGAATCAACAACATCAGTTTCATGTCCTGTAAACTTTGCTCAAGCTTTTCTCTTTAAATTCCACAAAAGTAAGGTTTGACCTCTTGACCAGCATTATGAGCTAACAAAATAAAATGTGTGGGTGTTCTAAGAATTTTCTTCTCTTTTGTGTTCCTGCCAGCGGTTCGAATTGCAACGCTCGAGTCCTTCTTGGCTCGAGTCCATTGTGTCCGCAAAGCTTTCCACAGCTCCTGTCTCAATGCACAAGTCAAAGGTTTTCAAAGAGCACTGTCTCAGCATGTCTACAGTCATTCAGGATGATGGTTAGTCATGGCAACAGTCTGACTGGGATACCATCAACGTGAACCCAGATTGCTCTGCAGGATTAATCAGAATAAATTAGTGTCAGTCTTGGCACCACATGATCTCAGGCTGTCTGTTACTTAACAACCAGCCTCATGATACTTTCTTTCATGGACTGTTTTCACATTATGGTTATGTTTTCACGTTACTTGCATCTTGTGACCTGCTGAAATAACCAATCATAATCATGGGATGATCAGGATGTTTAAATTCCTACTTGTTTCTCTGTTTGAGTTTATTAGCAGTGCACAGAGGTTTGGGAAGTTGTGCCATCATATTTAGTTTTTGCCTAAGAGAAAGTGAAAGAGACTGGCATCATGGGAAAATGGTTTAAAAATACAATTACATAAGATGCACCATAATAAACTGAACCATTTGGACGAATGAAGAAATCAAATCGGAATGGACACTACTATTACACAATACAAATGGTGAGGCAACTTTAATATTTGATTATGCACACGTAGAATAAAGACTGTCTCTGCAAATCTCATCCCAAAAGACATGGTGTTATAGGTCACCTAAATGTAAGATGTCTGCAAGTTCATAAAAATTGAGAACTGCGTTCCCTCTGCACAAATATTTTCTCGAAATATGTGCGGCAGACCTAATGTGTTCAAAATAATATACATTATGTAGCTCTAATTGTGCATTACTAAAATTAAAAAAAAAAAAGTTGTAATACAATTATATCGTTCACGTGTCAAACTCATGGCCCGCAGGCTCAGTCTGGCCCGTGAGAGCCAGATAAGTTTTGTACTTATGAGCCCTATTGTGTGTCTGGGGCCTGTCCGTGTCACATACAATGGGTCCAGTAACAAGGTATAAGGTATCCTCCTCGCCAGTCGAGGGAGATGGTGATCCTCCAGGCTGCGTGGTGGTCCACGAGCTCCCTTACCCTGCCAAGGGATGCCTTCTGAGAGGAAAAAAAAAAAAAAAAAAGATGATGGAAAAATAATGGTTATTCTGGTAGTCAGTTTTTTCCCCTCTTCTTTTTCTTTCCTCTTTTTTTCTTCATCAGGCAGCATGCACACGCAAGTAAAATAATGCTTGAATTGTTTATTTACATAACAGAGTTCAGATGCATTAGTAGTCTGTTATTTGTTGTTTTATGGAGGAAAGATTTAAAAATAAACTGCGTTGGGAATTCTTAAGATTTAATCAACATTTTGATGACAGCTCTACTCTTGTCTATGAAAATACATAATAGTAGTTAAAGTAAATGGATCTGCCGAGTGAAAAAGGGTCCGACTGAGGAAAAACACATATATTGCAACAAATTTCTCAGTTGCTTCCCTCCAATCCTGAGGAGCCTGGATGGCGCTGGGACCGCTCATCACCAGTTACTTTCCAACTGGTGACACGAAGCTCTGCCAGCAAGAGAAACATGAAACCTCCACAGAATCTGAAGAGCTTGCATTAGCACAGTAGAAGTGACTATAGAAAAGCTGGAAGATTACATATTACTTATGCCAACTGGACTGAGGTCTGCTGGTGACTGACTCATCAGAACCGTGGCCTAACTGTGGCTGAAAGCGCGGCTCGGTTGGACGACAAATAAACACAGACTGATTTTGTACCGATGACAAGTTTATTAACGAGAACTTATTAAAAAGATTCAAGTTTTAAATTATTAAAATACAGAAAACATCCATCATAAAATGACAATTCAACCAAGGAAACTTCTGACATTAAAAGCTGACCTTAAAAGAAAAAGAGACTGTAGGTAAAACAGTAGTGGCTATTTTTTAACACAGGCAGGGGGAAAAAAAAGCTTATATAATGTAAAAATGACCAGTTCAAAACTCATCTACTTAAATATAACCACACAATAGCCAGGCAATTCTTTAAAATCAAGATATACTGCAAATAACTGTTATTGCACTATACACTATATAAATATGTGTCTGACTTGTCAAGAACCTTAGAACTCAGAGCTGAATAAAAAGATCCATAGAGTAAAAAAACAAAAAAAACAAAAGAAAAACAGAAAAAGAAAACAGGCCTGCCTCAAAATACTAAACAAGTTGGCCTCTGTGTGTAGCAGTTTCCCGTCCGTGCAACCATGATCTTCAGCTAAATACTTCCAGGTTTTGAGAAAAATCAGTTGGGAAAGAAACAATCAATCCATTAAAAATATCACGGTCACAGAACTTTCTTTTTTCTTTTCTTTTTATGCAACACAAAAAGAGCCCAGGCAGGATTCAGACTAGGTGTACTGCAACAGTACTAACTGACAAACCACCGTGCCACCCCAAATTCTATTCAATTCAGTTCAATTCAGTTCAGTGGAGTTCAGTTCAATTCACTAACACTTAATAAATCCCTATTGTGTAAGTACTTTACATGGCGATCACTCTGCTGTGCAAAAGACAAGATCCATTTCTATTTTGGATATCAATTATGTCAAAGCAACATCTGTTTACAAACAGCAGATGTTGAGAAGAAGACAGAGAAGTATGTTAGAGAATCCAGTTGATTTTATTTAAAAAAATTACACCACAAATCAGTGGTGTGCATGGCCCCTCATGGCCCACTTGTTAAAAAATACTCTCTAAAGTGCCCTCTTGGGAGCCAAAACACGTGTTAAAGTTCTCTCTTGGGAGGCAAAACGTGCTCTCAAGTGTCCTTTTGGGAGGCAAAAAGCATGCTAGTGCCCTCCCGGTTGGATTATCTGGTGCTAATATGGTGTTAAAATGCACTAGAGTACTAGGAAATAACACCTCCTTAATTGTTAAAAATGTTTAAAAAAATTTTAATACCTCTTAAAAATGTTCTGGGGTAAGACCCTCAGACCCCCTAACAATATATTTATTTATCTCTGTGTGTTCTCCACAGTCCAGAGTCTTCACAGTTCTCATGGTTGCTGATCCTAACTACAAACTGACTTGAGTCGTCTGTCTAGTTTGTCTGGTTTAAGGCTGCATTTGTATACCATATAAACATGTCTAAAGTGCCCTCGAAAACACGTAGAACTTAGTGCCCTCTTCAGTGGTGAGAAACGTGCTGTACTGTTTTTGGTACTGTTTTTTTTTTTCTTTTCGCCCCTGACCTTCAAAACGTCTGTGCACGCCACTGGCACAAACAGGCTATTTGAACTTTGTACGAGCAGAGGCTCAGTTTAGGAGGATTTTACTTGATGCCACTCATCCTTTCTATATGGAGTTTTCCGGTAAGGACAAGAGATGGTGAGGAATATAATGAGCGGTTTACGTCTATTCCTTAACCTTTGGTTGCACACAGTCTCACACACCCAGTTGATGCTTGCTTAAAAAGCTCCTCTTCTGAAGCACTCTTGGTGGATCAGAGGTCTTGCGGAGGATGGAGCCAAACTGCAGTGATGCTGCACGGCAGTGCTTCTGTGCTTGGTGGGACATCAGGAATTAGACATTTCCGTCTTAGTAGGATCATTGTTGTTTTTTTGTTTGTTTGTTTGTTTATGGATGCTGGCCTTGAACAAGCAACCATTAGATATACATTTCTTTTTGGCTTGTCAGCCTATCCTAACCCCCTGTGGTAGTCCAGTTGTAATTCATATCCATCATTTCACAGTTGTTAAAAAAGACCAGACGTTTATCAAGTTCCTTTTCTGAAACATCTGTTTTTAACTTCTTAAGTAGGAAAACCATTAAAAAAAAAACAAAAAAACAAATAATTTAAGTCCTAGCTCAGTAAGAAGCAGAGGCTAATTATTTACCTCATGTTCAAAAATTGCACCAAGTCACAAATCAAAACTTTTATGAACACAATGCAACTACAGTCACTGAGTTTGTCGCAAGGAAACAGATCATTATGTGTAGTCCCTTTGAGAAAAACAACATTATGGACAAAATGTAGAGATGACGCTTTGACCAAACAACAGGCGTGCACAGCCAACATTCTTTACTTGGCATCTGAGTGGAGGAAAGAGGACACGGTGACAGCATCCAGCCCAAAATCGCCCTCGCAGCCGAAGAAAACGGATCATGTTCACAGTGCCAGTGTCATGCCTGCGGATGTGAACTGCTACAGTTTTGCATGCGTCATCGCATGTGTGGGTGTGCATGTGCAGACATCAAAAGGACGGTAGTGAAAGCAGCGAGAGGGAAAAATGCATCTTGGAGAATTAGAATTAAAAAAAAAAAAATAACCAAAAACAAAATGAAGTAAGTCAGTGCCAAAACCAGCAAACTGCCCTGTGGTCCAAGAGACAGAACAATTTGGTGCCACATAATAACTCATAGCTGAGCAGACAAAGTGAGAGCTATCATTACAAAATTGTTGCTTTTCTTTAAAGCCTATGGCTCTGTCCACTTCACCACAGACATTGCCTTATTCACAAACTACACAGGCTGGAAGTTCCTTCAAATGAAAATGAAGCTTACAGGACTCAGCAACAGAAAATGACAAACAAGAAGAGACAGCGAGAACAATAAAAAGCAATGTAAGATCTGCTGTGATCAAATGTAGAGATAAAAGACAAAACTCGACCCACTGCAGCAATGAAACCTGTCTGCAGCCCTCACAAAAGATGGTCCAGCAGAATGTCACTGACGGTTTGAAAGTCCTCGCTGAAACAAAACCTTGTTCAGGTCAGATCAGGATCACTTTTGGCAGGTGGACAATGGAGACACTGATCTGGGTCCAGTGGAAACGGAGAAGGTTGCTTTGCTGACTTTAACATACGATACACCTCCCTCCACATAAATGTTGCAGCTACAAGGCCACTACAGACAGCTTTACAAACACTTAGGATCAATCCTAATTCAGATAACTGCTCATTTTGATGAAATGATCATTCATCAAAGGAAATAAGGATAAGGATGGAAAAATAACATAGTTAGGAGGAGGCAGGGAAATGATAAATGAAGGCACTGCAGAGCAGAGAACCCAAACTAATCCAAACCAGAACAACAACAACAACAACAAAAACACACATACAAACTCCAAAATTGAATTGGAATAGAACCAAAATTTATATGAACTGACAGAAAAAAAACTACACTTCTGGAGAAAACTTTCCTACAATGAAGCAGTGTGGTCTCCATACTGTGGTCATCATTAGGATGTAGTATGTCACAATTAAAGCTTTTATGCTAAAGCTTAACTGAAGGCTGTGGTAGCTGTGGTAGGGTTGACTGGTGACTTACATTAACTGCTGGAAATGTACCTGGAAGCAACACATCATGCAGAAACTTCTCGATTCTTGCAGACTGTGCAGTTGTCCTCTTACAGCACGCTACACGTTTGGCATTTTGGGCAGAGTATTAACGCAGTTTCAAAAACTGCCAATGGATAAGAAAAATAGGAAGGAGGATGTAATAGCTCATATGAAACAGCTGCATTATCACCCGTAGATCTATTCACACAGTTTATTCTGCCTTGCTGTGCTGTGTGAATGGTCATGCCGCAGCTGTTTTTTTTTTTTTTTTGCTTTTTTATTGCCTTTTTTTTTTTCAGCCACATGTTTAATTCAGAGCCAACAGAATTAAGTGAGTGACCAGAGACATTAGGAACTTGTTGCTGACTTTGGATTCAAAGTAAAAGAAAAGGGACTGTCTTTAGATTTTGGAATGCCATAATGTGTTGGGAAAGCACATAATCCTGTCCTTGCAGCGATCACTGTGTGAAAGTGATTAGTGGCCTTGAATAACTTGGACACATAACAAAACTAACTGGAATTAATGTTGTGGAAAAAAATCTGAAGTACCTCTCTCTATATATTTGACCATCAGCTGACTAGAATCTAAGTAAGACTGAGCAAAAAACATAGAAAATAAAGACTTGGCAATGGCTGGACTTCACTGAATTTCAGTTACCAAAGACATCAAACATAAATCTTGTAAATACTTTTTTTTAAATAACACAGAAACTCAGTAGTATAATTGTTTTAACAGGGCAGGGCAGAATGTGCAGCCATTCACAAAACAAATCCTTGCAGCTCTGTGGGACAGTGGGAACCTAAAATGACCCACACAATACCTGAAAACTCTGGTACCGGGAACTTTAATGCACTCACAGCAAACTCATGATGAATGAATAAAAATGAATAAAGAGAATTAAGGAAAAATGAAATGATAGTGAACACGGGACAATGAATAGAACAAAATGAAAGCAGGAAGTAAATCTAATAAAGGTTCATGAGAAAAAAAAGAAGATAAAATTCAATATACATAGACGTTTAACATAAGAAAAAACAAAACAAAAAAACAACAACCCAAAAACCTAACAAGATGTAAGTAAATACACAGCCTGAAAATCCACATCATTGCTTTATTTTCTCTTTATTTCTAAAAACTGATTGAAAAATCTATTTCATTGCAAAGGAAGACACACGGGATGTGCTTCTTACTGTGTGAGTGAGCATTGATGACGTACTCCTTGGATTAGGTGTAACGTTTACATGTCAGCAGCATCAGATTATGGGGAAGAAATGTTCCTTTAGATTTACTTTCAGTTCACTGACAATTTTATCAGATTTATGCGGTTAGAGCTGAGACTCCATGGTCTATGTTTCATCTAATCCTAAATTATTTAAAAACAGTTTCATAATTTCATGACAAAATAATTTGGGTATTAATATTAAATATACATTTATTTATTAAGCCAGAGTTTGTTTGTTTTTTAATCCAAAGCTGCAAACAAGTGAAGAACAACATTCACAGGCTATATTTGGCAAACACATTTAAATGCATTTTCCACGGTTAAAGTAAGTTAATCTTTTTAATTGCATGTGTCTATTTAAATCCCTGCTGTCACTCTGTAGATAAGCGCAGCCAGGGGCGGCCAGTGGAGTTCTCTTTTTTGGATGATCATTTGTAAGGGTTTCACTCTTGTAGCTGCTAAAAGCACTTAAAACTAAAGTGGATCACTGTGCTAAAGCACACAAAGCATTAAAATGAAATCTAAAGCAATATTCAAGCTAATATTGATGTTAAGTAAAGTAAACTCTCTCGCCTTTTGAAGAGAAGTGGAGCGTTTGAGTGTCAGCAGATGCCTTCAACATGTGGCAGCGAGGATTTGACTTTCTTCATTGCAAAGCCAAAGCCCATCAACAAAAGCGGTGCACGCCTCTGAAAACATGTGATTTGATATGCTCCATTACAGACTGGGTTTCCACCCAGCTCTGCTTCTGACAGGAGCGAAGAGCTCTTTGAAAAATCATCTGGTGACTGAGTACACAAACAGGCCAGACCCAAAGCTATCAGTACCAGTAGCAATTATGTATTCTCTTTGAATTGACAGACCTCAAACATGGCTCCGATAAAGAGTCAATCACATGCGAAGGCTTTGGATGAGTGAGCGAAAAAGCAGGGCAATAGCAGATATTTAAAAACATAAGACCACTACAAATGATCTGTAATCAACTTAGCCCGTGTCACACCTCTCTTTACTGAGCTACACTGGCTATCAGTGGCTGCCCGAATTAAACATAAGTGACTGACAGGGTGATCTCAGGGTGCACCCTGCTTATATGATCTCAGTTGCATCTTATCACAGGAACATTGATTAGCCTTGCCCTCTCTTCACGCAGTGCAATCTCATTCGAGACAGTTCTCCCACGTCGTTCCTCGATGGTGGAACAAGCTATCACCAGCTGGAAGAGCAAAGCTGCAAGAAGCCTTTGAAAACTCTTCTCTTTGTCTCTCTTGGTTGAAGCTGTGTTTAACTTCTGAACCTGCGCTTGAATTGTGTCCTAGCTGGACTGACTTGTGTGCTGCACTCACCTGAGAGCAGATTTAACTGCACTGACTTGTAATTTACTCTGTTACTGTAGACTCATTTTAATCCCTCTGTTGCAAGTTGCTTTGGATTAAAAACATCTGCTAAATGTAGCATGATGTAATAATACAATACAATGGTTGGTAGAAATTATTAATTAATGTGTGAGTGGGTGAAGAGCTTTGGGGCTATAGGAGTACAGCTGAGCAATTTACCATTGACCGTTTAACATGATTCTCACAGGGTAGTCAACCACTGGCTGGTCTTCACATCACTTCAGCATTAGTATCTGGAGTGCAACCAGAGTCCTGAGAGAACACTTACAACTGACTGGTCCAAACATGCCTATGGTGACACTGATGATGACAATGGCTTCCCTTGAAACTTGGTGCAGATATTGTTGGTGCTGATAGGCTTCAAGGAACTCCGCCTAACTACAGCGACCTGCTGCCTGGAGACCAGAAGGACAGAAAGGGCTTGAGACAGGGACCTGTATGTTGGACTGCTAGGTCTGACCTACAGGCAACAGTTTCTAGAAGTTGCTATCGATAAAACACAGCACAATAATACGTTATAGAGAGCAGTATTACAGAGACTCTACAGCGTTACTGTATTTTATATTGCAGTTCCAAAGTATATAATATATTCTACAATGTACTACTAATGTATTACAACAGTATTATGTATGGATTTATTTAATTATTAAGTTATCTATCCATTGAAAAATACCATTCACTCATCTATTCACTTATGTTGGAGCAGAGAGCACTGCCACAGAAAGAAAAGGATTATAGAAGAAAAAGACTAAATCAATAAATGACATGCAGAATTAAATGGCCGAGTATATAAATAACATATAGTTAAAAGGATAGAATACTAAAGTGGAAATATCAATGATATCACATTTTGTACAATTAGATTTTTTGTGTTATTTTGCTGCATTTACTATTCTGTTGTTTTATTTATTGAACCATTTAAGTATTTCTCGTTTTTCTCGGTTCTTGGATCCTGTTTAATGCTTATTAGTTTGAAAATCTCCATCAGTTAGTTTGAACTGACAAAGTCTTCTGGATGGAAGCTGAAATGTCTTCAAGAACCAAGAAGAAGAAGTCCAGTTGCCTTGATTCAAGCCTTTGAGAATTATCATAAACTGGATTGACAACATGCACCAGCAACATTAAGGTACTTTTAGTTTTTATTTTTGACTCTAGCAGTTTCAGACTTCCACAGTCATGAAAATACCAGGTTAAACACCACAAAGGAGCATAGTATTGTTTCGACTTCATATGGCAAAGCGGTAAAATGCAAGACATTAGATTTCCTTCATAAAGATGTTTTTGATACCAAGTCACCTCACATGTTCACTGCCTACATTATTGTAACATTCAGCATTGCAATGTCTTTCAAGTTTATTGCACATAATTTTATCCACAAGGAGGTTGCTTTTTTTAGAAAAAAAAGTCAAGCATAACATATAGAATCCATAATTAAAATGTAAGACCTCGAAAGCAGCTGCACAGAGACTCACAAAGCTCTTACTTGGCAACTTAAGCAAAACCTCAAAGGACAGATTATGGAGTTTTCAAAAAAAAAAAGGGAAAGGAGCAGAAACCACAGATGTCGTCAAAAAAAGAGGGTTTATACTTGAGGTTAGAGTTTTTACGTAAATGAACGCGGGCAGGAGGGCCACACGAACACACGAACATAAACCTCACAACAATCCATCAGGTTGTCGAATAAAAACGCACATTGTATTTCCTCTTGAATGACACAGATACATATAAACATGAAACAGATAATTATGTCTTTCATCATTTGTAACATTGACCCCCATTGACCATCCCAGGAATCCCTCCTCAGTGTTCAGTCTTCTGTCGTTTGATGAGAACCTTTCCTCAGAGACGCTTCTCTCTGAGGAGAGCTATTCATTAGAGCACACCACCCACATGCAGTTTACTCTCAACCTCACATTCACAAACTCAAAGACTTATGAGTGCGTATATACAGATGTGTGTGTTCGCGTGCACTTAAGTCTGCACGTACCTTAGAGGGGCTCATGGTTTTTTTTTTCTCGTTCCACTGCCCTGTTTTCACTTTCTCTTGAAAATCCTACCAAACCTCAGCAGAGTTTTGATCCTGTAGCTGATGTTGAATTAATAACTAAACTCACATGTGGTTTTGAAAAAAAAGAAAAAAAAATACTTAACTGAGCTTTTCTTTCTTTCTTTCTTTTTTAATCTTTGTGCTTTTATTTATTTTAAGTGTGGACATGACATGTTGTGAACTAAGCCTTGGACTTTTTTCAAAGCAGCATTTGGACAGAAAACAGCACCACAGGTGCCACTAATATGCTACTAATAACATTAACGAAGTTTCTGTCCAGGTACTGAACCTAAATAAATACCATTATAATTCAAATCAATGTAATTCATTCAAAAAATACTTTATTGATCCCCAAAAGGGAAATACATTTTTGCAGTAGTTGTTATTATTTAAATCTCTTCAAAGTCTGTGTTGCAGCAGATCTGAAGAAGTCTCTGAATGAAGACCCTCTGTTGCTGAATCATTGTGTTGGGTAGAGGATGCTCGGGGTTGCCCATGATGTTTTTCATTTTTATAAAGTATCCTCCTTTACACAATCAGCTCCAGAGGATCTAGAATAGTCCCCACATCAGAGCCAGCCCTCAGTCACTGGTTTTAGTGCAGCCCCCCCCCCCCCCCCAACAGAGGTCTGAACTCTCCACAACATCTGGCTGCAAAGGACGTCAGCTTCCTTAAGAAGTAAAGTCTGCTCCATCCCTTCTTATAAACAGCATTAGCGTCTCCAGTCCAGTCTGTTGTCCAGGTGAACACTGAGGTATTTATACTATCCCACTTCTTCTCCCATGATGGAAATGTTTTTTGACTTAATCCCGTTTCTCTTACCATTTCTTTCGTCTTGTTTGCATTCAAGAAGAGATGATTGTTTCCATGCCATTCCACAAAGCGTTCTACCAGTTCTCTATACTCAGTCTCCTGTCCATCACTGATGCACCTCACAACTCCAAAGTCATCTGAGTGTTTCTGCAGATGGCAGGACTCCAACTTTTAAGTCCGAGGTGCTCAGAGTGAAGAGGAATGGTGAGAGAACAGTCCCCTGTGGTGTTCCTGTGCTGCTGACCAGCTGGTCAGATATACAACCATTCAGCCTCACAAACTATAAACTGTGGTCTGTTTGTCAGATTAGTCAGTAATCCAGATGATTGTGGAGGCATCTGCCTGTGTCGTCTGGAGTTTCTTACAAAGTAAAGCAGTTGGATGATGTTAAATGTACTGGAGAAATCAAAGAACATGATCCTCACAGTGCTCCTGCTTTGTCCGGATGACTGTGGGTTTGTTGAAGCAGGTGTGCGATGATCTTCAACTCAACTCCATGACAAAGCAAACTGCAGTGACTCCTGGAAGGTGTGTCTTTGCTTATTTATTTGGGACAATAAAGGTTTCTCCAGGACTCTTTAAATAGACAACAGGTCTATTTAAAAAAAAAAACACCAATGATACAAGAGATATAGTTCCAGGCCTTAGTTTGTGATATTTATCTCTTAGCGATGAGATGCTGGTGAGCAGAGTTTTTGCATAAAAGCAAAGGCACCAGACTATATGTAGCACACTAACTAAATTGCAGAAAACAGATGGATGCATAAAATAGACATACATATTCCATTTCCTTTATGAAAATGCATCTCCCCAAGTCTTAACTAGAACATCTTTAGTGTGCACCTTGATAAACCATATTCGTTTGAATACGCCACATTCATAATCGTAAAATAAATAAAGATATAAATAACTGAAAATATGTCGTAATTTCATTACAAATTAAGCGGTGCTTGAAAAGCCTCTTTGACTACTCCTAAAAACTGTGTCAAACAGAAAATTAAATTCCACAAAATTAGATCTGTTGCAGCTTTTTGAAAGACACAACAGATTTGTTTGCCTGAAACAGCCGAGAGGACTTTCTTTCATGTTAAAATATTGGTGGTCTCTCATCGTGACCATATCACCTAACCGCACTCCATCACACATCAAAGAGAACTGAATTAGTATACGGTGGCCTTCAAAAGGCATAGGCGACTAAGAAACTCAAGAAAGTGAAACAGGAAGAGAAAATAAGGGAGTGAACAAGTAAGATTAATATTGATCCATCCATTATCGATACCCACTATTTCCAGTACAGGGTCATGGGGGTCAGCTGGAGCCTATCCCAGCTCACTTTGGGCGAAAGGCACTGGTACACCCTGGACAGGTTGCCAGTTCATCGCAGGGTCACATGTAGACATACAACCATTCACACTCTCACTTACACTTGAGGGCAATTTAGGAACACCAGTTAATCTAACAAGCATGTCTTTGGACTGTGGGAGGAAGCTGGAGTACCTGGAGAGAGCCCACGCAAACACGGGGAGAATGTGCAAACTCCACACAGAAAGGCTCGAACCAGGAACCTTCTTGCTGTGAGGCAACAGTGCTAACCACCAAGCCACCCTGCTGCAGTGATTAATATTGAACAATGTTTTAATGTCAGCGCCTATAGGGGGGCCCATTTAGCTAGAAATAATAAAAGTTCCTTTGTGTTTAGTACCCCCAGTGGGTGAGGGGTGGGGGTCCATACCTTGATAGGTGTCCTCCTTGGATTTAGTCCAACTGTGGTCCAGTCTGTAGTACTGCTTGTGGTCACTGGTTGATGCTGAGCAAGTGTTCGAGGTCAACATCGCTGTTTGACGGCGGGGGGAGTTGCATCAAACATCACAACACAACCTACCACACATTCATCTGTGTACACCACAGCACAGCACACAAACACCACATGCACTAACACAATACACACATCACACCCATCACTGCATTGTGTCTTAGTCCTGTCTTTTCATATGTTATTTCTTTTTTTTAATCTTTGATCATGTATTCATCATTGATATTGCATTATGGGTGGAGGGAAGGAGGTGTGCTTACCTTGTAAAGTACGTTGTGCAGCATTTTATTTTACAAAAAGTGCTACGTAAGTAGAGTTTGATTTGATTTCATGCTTTACTGTCAGTGATCTTAGGCCTCTCTGACAAATTCAGGGTCTCAAGACTTAAAATATGTCAGACCATCAAAGAAGGCTGGTGGAGGACACATTCACTCACAAACATGTGCACAAAAGGTTTTGCTAAATTATGGTACTAACCATTAATATATTTCTTTTAACTTCGCTGTCCTCTTGAGGGTCATGAACAAGTACTGGAGCTCGTCCTGGCTCTCACCGGGCAAAAGGCAAGAGAAGGTACTCAGAAGGAGCTGTCACAGCATTACAACTTTCTATAACATTGAAGCCATCATGTACTATGCTCTTTCTGCACTGCAAATGACTGACAAATATTCTGCATAAGCAAAATTAGGTGTCACCTAAAGAACAACGCAAATTACAGAACAACACATTAAATACATGCATGTTTATGGTCGGTTCAGTAAATTACATATTGAGAAAAATACAGAACAGAGAAGCACATTCCTTAGTGAAAATGTATGCTTTCTTTTTTTTCTTTTCTTTATTTTTTTTTTACAAGTAGGCACATTTTCCCCACCTCCAAATTAAATGTCTGTGAAATGCTTCAGCTGAAATGCCACAACGTTACAGTACCACAGCTCCCTTTTAAAACAATGCCTTGACAGTTCTTTTCATAGAAGCCAGTTTTATAGGGTAGAGTTAGCCACTTGACTTAATTTCACCCCTCTTCCTGCGACGTGCGCTGCTGCGTTTTAAGGTAAATTTGACATGAAAGCTTAAGCACAAGCAAAAATTTTCAACAATCATCGAACTTTGTTCCAGTCATAAAACACGGCGCAGATGATCAAGAGTGACGATGCAGCTGTTTGTTTGCAATGATGCACGTAAGTGAAGAGCCTGTGTGAAACAGAGGAAGCATTTGATTCAGTGTTACGTCCATGTTTTTTTTCATGAAGTAGAAAATATGAGCACTTCATGCAGACTATCACTAATCATGAAGGAAGGAGACTCATAGGTGCTTTCCATGTTTATGCATCGAAACATAAACAGATGAGAAAGTCAACAGGCCAGGCTTAGGGTAGAGGAAGGAGTTAAAAAGGCTTACCTTTCATCTCTAGTTAAATGAAGCCTTTTGATGGATGTTTTCAGTGAAACGAGTCACAGTGATACCTTAGTGAGCGCCCTTCATGAAGCAGCGCTCTGGCTCTACACAGACCTGCTGTTCTGGTGGGAGGCAAACATGGGGAATTCTCAAAAGTCTATCTGTCTTTTTCTGTCCTGTTTGTATTTCTGCAGGAAGTTCAGCTTGCGAATATAGGTGCGACTCTGCTATGATATTAATGAGTTTTGTAGAAAGGCCCCATTCAAAATAAGCTCTGAAAAAAAGGAGGGAAAAAAAACGCCCCACTGGGATTTCACTAAATCTTGCATCCTGCCTCTGAAAGAAGAAAAGAGCAAAATCATAAATGTATAAACTCCACTCTTATCTTATTCAGTTTGCAGGAACTAGAAGCAGTGCAGGATGAATGTCCAAGAGCTCGATCTCTTGCAGCTGAAATAACATTTTGTCCTATAACCGGAAGCAAAAACCACAAATGTAAAAAAAAAAAAAAAAAAAAAAAAAAGTGCATATAAATCCTGAGTTGAAGATATAGGAAATAGACACAGACAAATAGAAGTACCCAGAGGCATTTTTACAGACTCCAACTTTAGACAAGCCTGTCATTAAGGTTTGGTTTACTGGGACAAGTGTGGCGGTTTAAGGCCATGAGGCTTCATGTGAGACAAGACTGCATAAGACTGAATCCTTGTTGGGAAATGACAGAGGCCTCAGCCTGGTTGTTGGCACTAAAAATACACCAGCTGGAGATGGCTAAGGATTGGGTTTGGGAACGTATATATAAAGTTAATTATTGTATATGCTCAAAGAAAAATATAGTAGGCTGAAGCTAGCTACTAATTTTCTCTCTGTCTCTTGACTATTAGACTTTCAGTAACAAGCGCTCTCTGTGTAAAGGGGGATTATGGGATTGGATTCGTTTAGTCAGTTCATGCTGATGAGGTATTGCCATTTTCTTTTCCCCGCCGACTTCGAGGTCATGTGCATCCCGTTTAACCTAATGATGATTTTCTTGCATGGGACATGTTCACAGTGTGATGTTTGGGTGCATTCTACCCAAATCCAGAGCCTTAATTGAACAAACTAATTCTGCAGCATGCATTGTGGGTATGCGACCACCAGAGGTAGCATTGTTCCTTTGTAGAGTCATGACTCTGGGGCGTCACATGAAATTTTGTTATGGCAATGCAAATGTGAAACATTAATGTAAATTTGTAAGATTTATTGAAGGAAAGTGTATCTCTCAATTTTTTAAAAATAAATAGTGTTAACAGAAAAAAAAAGTCTGACATTTCCAGGGTGGATTTAAAAGTTTGAGAACTTTTATTAGAAATGGTTTGAACACATCTTATTCCTCCTCCAGAGGAAGAGTTTGTGCATCTGTGGTGGGAGGAATCAGTGGCCACAATTACCCCTGAGAGTGTTCATTTACCCGGGTTTGGGGGGGGGGGGGGGGGGGGGGGGGTTTCGGGGAAAAAAAACGAAAAAAGGAAGAGGGTTTCGTGAGGAAAAACAAAAGAAAGCCTTAAAACACCGTGGTGAACCTTC
>JBAMYA010000004.1:4868490-4894480 GCA_037176975.1 Arrhamphus sclerolepis | reverse complement strand
ATAATGATACCTCCAAATATACAGTTAAAACTCTGAATGACCTTTGTGCTAAAACACATTTGTCAGCATCATACAGTATTCAGTGGTTTCTCTTTTACTTTTCAAGTAAATTGGCTAGGCAGCTATAAAAATGAAAAAAAGAAGAAGATTAAGTCATTAAGCCTGATTGTACATTCCTGATACAAGCTGCTTTGGCTTTGATTCCCTTCACAATTACCTCCACCAGTCATTATGTTTTAAAAACACATGATGAACACCAAAAATATGCCGTCAAAGATCTAATGATTTATGATTTTTACTTTTTTTTTCTTCTTCTACTGCCTGTCATCACTATATTGCCACAACTTGGGAGCACTTTTGAATAGACAGTTTAATTTGTCATCATCATCTTTTTCCACACCAAAAGCAGCATAAAACAGCATAATATCAAATGACTTTGATGTTAAATGTGGTCCCATTGAACTGAAAAGGACCTATATGTGTTTAAGTAACAAACTTCATGTGGGTTTAAAATTATTGGTCAAAATTACAGACCTTGTACCACATTTTGTGAGTGCTTGTATAAGAATTTGCAAGCCCATTAAGCAGCAAACATACAACACTTCTTGTGGGCTGTTTCATACATCATAAGAGTGTTATGGCAGAAGTCTGGAGAAAAAATTAAAAAGATTCATGTTTAAAGCTTAAGCTGCTGCTGCAACTCTGTGAAGCATCTATCCACTCAAGTGAAGAAAAAAACAATGTCACTTTATAGCTCTAGTCCTTTGAACAATTTTTAAATTTATTTAAATTTGTTTTATCCCAGTCTGGTCATAAATTTTTAGGATTGAAGCTGCAATAAGTTGGCAACTATTATCAAATTGGGTGAAATTCTTTTATTCTTTTATTTTGTTTTATTTTATTTGACAAGGACTTTGCACAGTACATATGTTGTACCGTCCAGCGATAGCTACAAGCCAATTTTCATTTGTTGTCCCTGGGTACAAATTAATAGTGCAGATCAGCTGGTTGTAACCCGCATAAGTTGTCTGTGATTTATTTATTTATTTATTTTTTAATGGCAAACAAAATTGGAATTATTCGCATATCTAACACCACTATCTTTCTTTCCAGATGTGGACATCCTCCAAAAATTGGGGCTTAAGGGAGAGAAGCCATCACGCTCTGTCCCAGCAGGGGTCATTCCATTCAGATCGGGGATTATCCTTAACCAAAGGGCGCACATTGAGGCTTCGCTGCGCTCAGTTTTTCCAGCCGCCATCTGGCCCAAGTTCGTACTTATCCTGAGTATACGCTCACACCGTGTCAACAGTGCTTTCCTCTTCACTTTGCTTTCAAGCCGCAAGAAGCTTCTTCTTGGTCTGCAGCTCGTACCAGGGAGTCTTGTCTTACACACAGGATCAAACACATCAGTGGCATTGCCCTATGAGCCCCATGATGGCCAGTGGCACCAGCTGGCGGTGGAAATTAATGGACAGAAGGTGACTCTATATGCCTCCTGCGGAGAGCAGAGTGTTCAGGCAGACTTTGGGTGGGACGTTGAGGATGGACTGGCTCCAGAGCTTCATGGCTCCTTTCTGCTGGGGCGGGCAAGCCAGCAGCAAGCATCAGCACACTTTGAAGGAGCTATTTGCCAGTTTGACCTTATCCCTTCTGCACAGGCAGCTCACAACTACTGCAGGTACATTAAGAAACAGTGCAGGGAAGCTGACACATATAGGCCTAACCTTTCCCCTTTACTGCCTATCATACCACGAGGGACAAACATCTCAGCGACTGTTGCTACCCCTAAGCGCAGTGGCCCAGAAACCACCAGAAAGTCCACAGGGTTGAGCCTTGCTAGGAGTGTTGCTGCTGCTGCCTCAGCTGTCAGACATGTGGCCTCCTCTCAATCAGTAAAACCAAATCATGGAACCATTCCGACTCCCCTGCTGGTAACTTTGACACCATTCACAGCCCAGTTTGGTTTGGTCACCCCAACTCCAAAGGCCAGGATTGATGCTGTAACGGCACCATTCAGGACAGCAGCACCACCCACAAAGTCAGCGACTAAAGCGTCGCCCACAAAGCCACCTACTTCAGCATCACCTATAAAGCCAACGACTCCAGCATCACCTACAAAGCCACCGACTCCAGTATCACCTACAAAGGCACCGACTCCAGTATCACCTACAAAGGCACCGACTCCAGCATCACGTACAAAGGCACCAACTCCAGCATCACCCACAAAGCCACCAACTCCAGTATCACGTACAAAGCCACGAACTCCAGCATTGACCACAATACAACCAACTCCAGCATCACGTACAAAGCCGCCAACTCTACAATCGCCCACAAAACCAATTCCAAGACCCACCACATCAAAAGCTTCAAATCAGAGACCCTTCAAACCCACACGCCCAAAGCCCACTCCACAAAACAGCCAAAAAAAGACAAATGCAGGAGCAGACAATAAAAAGAAAACTGCTATTCCTACCACCACCTTCAAGGCCCCAAAGCCTGAATCTGCCTTTCTAGACCAAGCTATGGCCCCTAACAAACCACAACCTACAACAGCCAAGAAAACATCTCCCAAGCCTAAAGCTACAACTCCCAGAACCACTGTGTCTAAATCCCAGTCAAACTCTTTCAAACCTGTCCTGCCTAAACCAACATTATCCAAAATTAGTCCCTCAAAATCAACAAACTATAAAACCACAACTGCCAAAACCCCAAAGCCAATAACCAAACAGATTACCAAGCCAACAAAGCAAACCAAAACTATCAAGACTGCAGTCACTCCCAGACCCACCAAGCCTTCATACATCACAGTTACACCACCAGCCACTGATGGTTTTCTTAGCTGGGAGGTGCCCCCCACGCAGTTCTCGATGCTTGCAGGACCTAAGGGACAGAAAGGAGATCCAGGCCTGACGGTAAGAAGTCTGAATTTTTTTTAGTCAATGTGAGTAGTTAAGGTGTGCAGACGCATCATCAGTGTAATGTCGGTTTGTTCTTGCACATTACTAAAGCGGTAAAAAATAAAGGACACGTCACCCTGTGCTGATCTCTGTCACTAATGACAAACCAAGTTTAAATGATCTGGTACTAAAAATAAGAAACATCATAGGTTCATAATCACCATCCTTTTTTCCCATCTAGCATAGAAGTCCTTCTGTTCCTCCCTTCTTTCCTCCTTCCTCGGTGCACTGAAACCGCCTAGCTGGGCGTGACGTGTCACGTCTGACGCCTTGCTGTCTCTTCACCAGATTCCTCTGTCAGAAAGTGCCAGCTGAGGTCACATGGCCTCCTTTCAAAGCAAGGTCATGGGTCAGGGCAGTCAGCAAACATTTAGTTTCCCAATGCACTTGCAAAGGTTGTCCAGGTCTGCAATGAGTCTCTTGTACCCGGAACTCTGATTTCCCTTTTTTAAGGGGTCAGTTCACACCCAGTTGCATCACTACAGATAAGTTGTGATTAAATTTAGCTTTTTTAAAATTTAAATTACAATGGTGCAACTTCTTCTTAACTTAAAACACATATATTCTGTTATCAGCACTTGGCCATGCTGTGGAAATGATTACTATAAACAATGCTCTAATTGATTATGGGGAATGTTTTGATGTCTGTGTCAATGTCTCTTTTGTGTTCTTGTATCTTTGATGGTGTCATATTAGGTCATGTCGACATTGGTCCGTTTTTGTCTTAAAATAGCATTTTAAAATGTATCTGCAATTCAATTCAGAAGTATTTTATTAATCCCTGAAAGAAAATGATATGTTTCACGAACTGTCATTAGATTAGATTATTATAGATGTGGGTATTAAGTAAATTTCTGTCCACATTAAACATGTATTACATGGCCAATTCTCAAGTGAAAACTACTGGAGATAACCTTGGTTGCACATTGCTCTTATAATGGCGTTCTTCATGCACATGTGGTGAATTGCGGTGAATATTAAAAGCAGACTTTAACTGGGCAACAGCTGATACCAAGGACAGCAAAGTCATCACTGCATGCTGTTTCATCTCAACATTGTTGCTGGCATCATTGACAAGGCAAATCATTGCATTATCTTCTTGTACTGGTCCCACAGTATAGACGTGGCGAAACAGAGATGCATATGTAGTGACTCAGAAGTCATGAAGACAGTTAGTTCAACCACATAAGCTTTTCCTTTTTTTGTTCATCCACATTAGTGAACAACAGTTGTGTTTACAAGCTGAAAATGTTGCTGGTAAACTGCGGATGCCATGTGTAATTTTGACAACAAATTCTTTTTCTAAATTTTAAAATGAAAATTTATGGACCTGGCCTTGGTGTAAAACCTTAGTAAAGACTTTGCGTTTGGATACACGTGCCTTGCTTCTCACTTGTACTAGTTTGTAATTTTCTGTTGTAGACTGCAGAGTATAATGTGTGCTCATGACAACACAAGGCTTCACTGTGAACACTTTTTTTTCTCAAGTGCAGCAATTACATGAAACTAAGAGAAAATCTTTGAAAAATAAGTTCATGAAAATGTAGCCTGATGGATTTATGACCAAGGAGTCAATTAAAACTACACAAAAGGATTATATTAATATGCATGGAAATGGGTGTTTGTTTTGCCTCGGTCACGCTATAATCGGATAAACTAGACTGAGACAAGCAGATTTGACTAAACTTTTGTAGACTAGAGTTTTACTCATTCACTGAAGCAAGTTGGGACTCTTGGACCTCACTATTCTGTTTGTAAGGCAGTACGGTGGAAAAGCTGATGTGCACCCGAGCCAGCAATGCACTAAGTCACTCTGGCCACTGACACCGTTGTCATTCCTCTGATTCCACAACTGCTTCATGATATTTGAAAGCACACAGTGATACATCTCTAAGCTGCCTCTGTTTGGCATGGGTGAGCAAAGGTAAATAACTGCCACACAATGAAGGCATCTTCTTTACAGACGTGTGTGAACTGTGTTTATTTATCTATAAATATACAGCACTCTCTGACTGTCAGAATATAAATTGATTGCAGGCACAGATATAGTGTAAGTACCCTTCACAAAAGAATTCCTCTGGGATCTATTCCAACACACGCCTGAATGTGACTATATCATCTGAATTTTGTGGGAAGTCAGACTTTCTATACAGAGTACTGGTCCTGAGATCAAATTGAATTTAAACATGAACCGATGTAGACTTGTAAGACACTGCTGCTTAAATTAACACAAATAAGACTCTTAAAATGGGTTCAATTTGTTGAATTATGTCAGTAAGCGGTTAAAAAAGTGTGTGAAAATTCACTGAGTCTATACTGTTTGTTTTTATTTGTTTTCTATGAAATCAAACAATTAAATTCCAGTAGTTCTTTTCTCTGACGCAGTTATTTTCACAGATCACGGCGGTGCATTCCATCCTTTTAACATGTTCATAGGCACAGCCATATGTCTAAACATCATGAATGAATATTTGCTATTGCCTTGATATGTGGTGACTGAAAAAGCCTCATATGAATTTGATGAGATTGTTATCCGCTGCAGCCAACATTATCTCTTAGAAAAACAAGCAATATGACACGGATGGACAAGTGCAAGAAAATAAGGTCAAAACATCAGGTGCTGGCGTGCAGCAGTGTGTGTAGACGTCGACAGGTCTGTGGTCCACAACGGAGCATGCCACCTGCAACAGTAGGGGTGGTCTCCACCATGGAGGCCATCCTGGAAGAGGAGGTTGGGTCTGATTGTAATCTTCAGACGGATGTAAAACAGATTGTGGGTCATGTGTGTGAGCAGGTTGCTGTTGTCTTATAGGCAGAAATGTTTACGGTATGACTTAAAGTTTATTGCCTTGTAAAAATTTAAGATGAGGAAACTACAAAAAGGGATAAAAGTCTGACTAGTCTTTAAGGTAGATCCAGAGGCTTTCTTTCCTTTTAATTCTACAATGGTCGAATCAATTAATTCTAGCTTTTCATATTAGAACATGATAGAAGTGTCCAGATATTATAGGTAAAGACAATTTAAAATGACCATCAGTACTTTGCGTATTACACCATGTCATTATTTATTTAACAAAACCTAAGTCAAAGTGTATAAGCGCTGTGAAAAACAAAGTGCTTACTTCTTTAGGAGGGATTAAGAGGACAAGTACCAGCTCTAAGTTTCCATTATGGTTTTCAGTGTTGTCACTGGCTTTATGAGCTTTTTGTTGTAAATGCCTAAGCAATACCTTGGATTACTTAGTATTTCACTTTTCAAATGGTCAATGGATGATTTATTTAGTTCTAAAAAATGTTGGCTGAAAAGTCCACTCTTCTCATTCAACAACGGTACGACACGGTTCTGAAACTCTTAACGTAGAGTGAAATATTTTATTGCATCCTTGAAGGCAAAGGTTTTTTTTCTTTGTACGTATGCGTGCAAGCGCTAACGGGGATCTGTATTATATCCTCTTGATTAAATGATCATCAGCAAATGCATGAATCTCTACAAAAGCAGTATATTTTACCTCATTTATTGGTAAGATAAGAACGAGAAATATATTAAACAGGTTTGGTTTGTTCTCTTAAAAAAATACACATAAATACGGGTTAGCTCTGCCATTCAAATGCATCTTGTGTGCTTTCTTTTGCACATGACTGTAGATGCTTTGACACAGAATTACGCCAGAGTCCAGAGCCTTACAGGCTAGTCTTGTTGCCAAAGTAACCACAAGCGCTCTGTTTTTCCTCACCTCTCCTTTTCCTCTTTTTTGATTAAAAGAAAACGAATGAGCACAAGCCTGATAAAGACACACAGGGGCATTGAGTGGCACAGGAAATGACCTGTTATTTCTAGTGTTTTTATGGCTTCCTGCCACACAGGCACCAAATTTCTTGATGGATAAGGCTAAACTCTCATCACCTTGAGATAGAGTTACTTCAGAGAGAGAGGGTGTCACTTTTTAACCTGCAAACACAGTGCAGCCATGTGTGATGTGGACAAGTTCACTGAGTAAACACACACACAAAAAAGAGTCTTAATGACCTGATGGTTTTGACAGGTATGACTCTGGAAGATTGCTTGGGTGTTGAAAAAGATCATTTGTGTTAAATATTAGTGTGTAACACTGACTGAATTATCTCTCTCCAGGGACTACCAGGACCCCCAGGGAAGTCAGGCCAACCAGGCAAGAGGGGTCCTCGGGTAAGTTTCCTTGGTTACACTGAATCATCTTTTCTATGACACATGTTCATTTGCAAGTCCTTCAAACAATATTGTCTGATGTTTGGTTTCAAGGTTTATTTAAGTGGAAATATATTAATAAGTCTGTTTGTATATCTATATCTAGGCGTATTTATGTGTTGTTTTGTGTTTGCACTTTTGCTACTACCGCCGAGGTTTGTGTTGACAGAAGGCTCTTAAGCAAATAGTCAATCTATGAAAGACAGACAGACGCACAGACAACAACAGTGTTTATCTGTGCATTCCAACCAAAAAGCCTTGGACTGTTTCCTGCAGGTACAATATTAACCTGCCAGACTGGGCAACCACATGATTTTAAACCCCCTCCATCAACCAGCTGATGCACATAAACTGCCTCATACACACACACAGAAGGTTTTCCTGTGCAGGCGGATTGACCATATTCAGCACAGAGCTGCGAGCACTGACCTCCCACCCCAAAGCATAAACAGGAAAGCTCTGATAAAGGCAGCCTTTCAAAAGCCTGCGTGTGCTTTAGGATGCCTAATAAAAGCACTGTAAACAGACAGAGAGCACGAGGCTCCACTGGACTTTCTTCTCCCAACTGCGCCGTTGCGGCAGGCTGCAGCGACACATTGTAGGAATCCCACTGTACACTGATGAAGTCTCTTTTTTTTCTTTTTTTTTCAAGGCTACTAAATAGATATAGTCTAATCCAAAGGTTGTCTTTCTGGAATACTTCCCCTTTTTCTCTCCGTCCCTCATATTTGGACTCAGACTGGCCTGTCTCTGACCAGGTTGCATTGCATGTGCACAGGCCACTGTTTTGGTTCAAAATCAATTCAAACGTTTGGATGCATTGTGGTGAAATTTTGTGCTGTTACTCATGTTACCGGTATTAGGGTTGATATTAGATGTTTTGATTGAAATGTCACCATGGAATTTGGTCAGCTCCCTTGGGAGCAATTGGAGAAACCTTGGTTATTTCGTAAATCTTTTCTTGGTGAATCATCGGCCTGAAATGAGTGCGTGTGTTCTTTGGTTTATACCCCAAATGTACAATATTTAATGTGTCTTCATGCTGATCTAACATAAGAGACTGTACAAATATAAAAGCTCCCTTTTATTAGTACTGTTTAGCACTATCATGAAGCACATGCCTGACATTTTGCTAAAAACCAAAGCAAACCATATTAAACTGGCAGAACAGATGGCATTTCTCAGATTTAAGCTGTTTTCACAACAGTCAGAAGAAATTTTTCACATATTTTCAGGAGAGGTTGTGTAACAGAATGCAAATATCAGCATCAGACTGATTGGACTTTGCCCAGCCAGCTCAGACAAATGATTCTGCCCGTGTGTAAATGGAGCAGGTAACCTCAAGAGAGTCTGTGTGCCGGTAATGACTGAAGCTTTATGCTCTTTTCTGCTTGACCACATATTTCTCTCCACTTATTTGTAGATGACGCTGATATGTACAAACACATGCTGTTCTGGAATGAATACTGAAGCTGTCATTCATGCTTTTCAGTTGGTCTCCGTCCTAAATTCATACAGAGTTCTGATCTCATCTCTGTTGCACACTTTCATAAGCTTTATAACAACTATACTTAGAACTAACTTATTTTAGATTAATCAGTTTTTTTATTATTTATTTATTTTTAGCAAATACTACAGATGCATAAGGACTTCTTCGTCCAGCACTAATTAAACTTATTCAGCTCTCATCATCACCTTCTCTCATCCCTGCTTGCTGTTCCACAACATCACTCACTTCATTTCTTGTGATCCAAATCAAACTTAGCTGGAATAAACTTTAATTGAGCTTAAAAATGCAAGCTCAGTGTGGTTTAAACCTGGTCAAGGCAACTATAACTCTCTCTAACCCTTAGGGTGTTGGCAGTTAATACGCATACCAGCTTTTGGATAGTGCGTAGACTCTTTTGGATTGACATGACCTTTGTAAAGCTCTAGTGTCCGTGTCAGACATCATCCATCAACACTATGTATCAACCTATCACCTCATATTGATTTACATCCTGATTTCTTAGACATGGCCTTTATCTGCCCCAGAAAAAAAACAGCTGTTGAACTTCCCAAGGCATTGTAAGTGGAAGTGGATGGCTTGCAAAGAGCAAACAATGAGAACAAGTCTCTTCAATAAAAAAGCACTTGTAAAGGCCATTGGTTTTGAAGCCGATTTAACAGAGGCCACTAGCAAACACTTTGCCAGTGTCTGAGTCTGACCTCATTTTAGTTAACACGCAAACTAATATACGGGGGTGTATACACGCCACAGCACTAAACCCACAATGTGTAGACAGACATATGTGGCTGTGTTTATGGCCGGCACGTATGAAGACTGAGACCGATTATGGTGCTTTCCTGTAAACAAAAGCATTTATCAAGTTTAAGTGCCACTGCCAAATGCATGTGCCAACACACGGATGCATATACACGTATTTACACATATGGAGACATGTGCTCCGCACAAACACACTGTGGAAAATGTCCCCTCTCTGCCAGATGAGCGAGTGGTTTCAATTTGATGACAGATATCACATCAGTGAAATAATCAACTCCATGATTTGATCATAACCACTGATGTGAAAAACTGGTTTCCACTCGCTTGATTTTGCCAAAAGGCGAGATGGCCGTAGCTCTGCCTGGCCTTCTGCGGCTCTGGATTTATGTGAGGTCTCTATGATGACACACAGAGCACCATTGAGCCCAAGAAGAACCACCCATGAACCTTGACCTCTGATCCCGCACATGTGAGTGTGAGATGCCATCACTATGGCAACAGATGTCTGCTCAGAAGCTTCTGCTGGGTGCCCATGAATAGCCCGCCGAACTTTCCTCAAGTTTGTTTGTGGGTGTAAAAGGACGATGGTGGTAGGAGGGTGTGAGAGAAAACGTGGAAGCATCGTGAGTGAACAGGCCTATATCTGTCTGTGGACCGGCTGCATGTGTTCATCCGGAGCCTCCAGGGTCAATGGTGTCTTTGTCTGGAGGAAAAAAATCTCTGTCACCCATCTTTCCTCATGCTTCCTCTCCACAATGCTCCTCTGTCACTAAACAAATTTCCCCCACCTTCCTTCACCTGCACAAATTTGGATCCCAGATGCACACGGAGAAGCCCTAAAAAAAACAAAACTATATCCATATGAACAACTTTCAATTAAATATGCTCTGGGGAAGGTAGTGTATTCCGTTGTTTTGGTAGCACTAGGCGACCGATCAGCTTTTTAAAGGTCTTTGTAATCCCAGAGGGTGAACTGCGTGTATGGGTCTCTGCTCTGGAAAAGGACTGTAATAAGTTTCAGGATAATAAAAGTCACACACCATGCTCTAATTCTCCATGTTTGTAATTCCCTTTAGCACGTTAATTCATTTTTAATACCACATTTAAACATTTTGGCATTAAAGTTAGCTCTAAGTTTCCATTATGGTTTTCAGTGTTGTCATTGGCTTTATGAGCTTTTACTGTTTTTTGTTGTAAATGCCTAAGCAATACCTTGGATTACTTAGTATTTCCCTTTTCAAATGGTCACTGCATGATTTATTTAGCTCTAAAAAATGTTGGCCTCCAACGTTTACTCTGTCAGCTTCTGTAATTGTGAAGTTTTACCTGAATTTATGTGACATTTGGCTGAAAAGTCCACTCCGCTCATTCAACAACGGTAAGACACGGTTCTGAAACTCTTAACGAAGAGTGAAATATTTTATTGCATCCTTGGAGGCAAAGGTTTTTTTTTTCTTCTTTGTATGTATGTGTGCGTGCACTACAAGGGATCTGTAATTATGAAGACGTTCTGCGGTTTCTCTTAAACTAATGTTAGTTAATCAGCTTTTTCTCCCCGGCGGCTGTCGTCTGGCGCAGCATCATACAGAATTGCTTTTATCTTTAATACAGTGACTTTATATACATTTAAAGCGTCTTTTACAAGCTGTTGTTGAAGACCAGACTGTGTTTAAAGCATAGCTCATTAAATAAAAGCTTCGTTTTTTTGTTGTTTTTTTGTTTTCTATGTGGGAACTTTTGGAAGTGAAGTCATACATTCAGATTTAAGACCTTGCAGAGTACATGCAGAGTACATGCAGTATACAGTACATGCAGTATACAGTATGTCTTGGCTGTAGACATATATGACGTTGGAAGATTATAGATGAAGGAAGATATTTATACCAAGGAGTAGCACAAAAGGAACCATGTGATGATATATTAGATGGTCTTTATATTTCCACCACTTGGGGCTCTACCAAGAAATGGAATAGGAATTTCAGCATTTTTACCACAAGGGCCACAATGACGCCCCGGCATCCTTGTTCAGTGTTTGGTTTTATTTTTTTCTGCAGAGCTTGTGCATGCCCCACCCTACCCGTCTTTAATTAGACACCTGTTGTGATAGAAAGGGACACGACATAGAGGCCCGAGCAATGGGACCAAATGTTTGTGCCAGCCTGTGCCTACTAGTGTACTGCCCGACCTTGTGGCGAACCACAAGGTTAATTTTGAAGCATGTAATTCAAACTTGTCTAGTTTGCTTAAGTTTATTTAGGGCACAACAGACTGCGTGTGCAGACCATCCCTTGTGGGATGCCAACTGAATACAAAACGCGAGTGAAAACCGGGAAGCTTGTGGGACGAAAAGCGGCAAAAGCTTGAAAGTTTGAGAATCTTTGGAATGAAAATGCCTTGAATATAAACTGTAGTACTAAATAACAGATTATAAGTTGTTCTTTGGAAACAGATTTTTGTGTATGTGTAACTGGAAATCGTGTGACCTGGATAAGAGATCAGAACACCTTTGCTTGCTTAGTAAACACAAGCTCTGTCTCAAGTGGATCAGATGACAACTTTTTTTTTTTTTTAAACCTTCATAGGGAGATCAGTTACAGAAGAAGAGATTTATTCTGCCAATGTCTGCACCAGACAAGTAATAGCTTTTTTGATCAAGGGACTCTTGTGGAATTTATATGTTTCTCTCTTAGTAGAACACTACTGATTTGTCCATCTGTGTTTCAGTAGATATTGGGTTTGGATGCTGCAGATCACATCAGTAACTTAGTAAAATCACAGATTTTTCTTAAGTCACCTCAGTGAAACTCACTGACCCACATCTTAAAGTAATTTTGGCTTTTTTCTTGCACACTCGCTCAACTCCCTTGAAGGACAGTGGTAGGTTAGAGGCGCAAGGGTACTGCGCCATGTGGAGGCCGGGGCTAAGGTCATGCATCTACAGGAAAGAGAGAAGAGAAAGCAGACAGTCTTATGGATGGGTGAATGGTGTAACAACCCACCCCCCGCTTCTGTCTGCAGGCTCCTGTTCAAACCAAAATACTGGTGTAATTCATTCTCTGGCTTGCAATGTTTCTTTGCTAAACCTTCCCACGGGAGTTGCTGGACAGGAACAGAATGGTTCACATTACCAAAGTGCTGCCACTGTTGATGTTGCTTTGTCTGTATTCATGTCCTCAGCAACTTCCAGCGCAGACAGAAAGGCACATCGGCAGACATACTCAGATTCAAAAAATTCTATACCTTTGGGACGATCTGGATTAGTCATTAGGATGCCTGGCAGTTCTGTGATTGTTTGTGTGCATTTATCGGGCAGATGGGGGGTGGAGGGTGTGAGGAAACAGGGGGATGAAAACCACAGCCATATGGCAAAGCAGCTCCAGAGAGTCCCATTTTCCATGAGTGTCTACCCCCAACACCAACCCCAAATACCTCATGCACGCACACACAAGCACAGAGTTTATGTGTAGGAAACTAGGCTAAAATACCAAGAGGGCTGAAGTTCTCCAGACAGGCTTTGATCACATCTTTTCTGGTCTCCTTTACAGTGATAAAGACACAGTCTGCATCCCAACATGATGACTGACTGAAATCTCAATCAGCTTTTGATTATGTCCATGTCTTCTGACTTTTTTTTTTCTTTCACAGGGCGCCCCTGGTCCTCACGGGAACCCTGGCCGATCTGGTCCACCTGGTTTAAAGGTACTCCATCTTACTTTAACTCACAAGCACAAGGGAGCCCTTTGTTGTCTTGGAAGCAGACTCTATAACAATGTTCATTTTTCAAAAGAAAGGAGTTGCATCATTACATTTCTGTCTCTGTTGCTAATTTAATATGAGGCTTATACCCTTTTCTTGTCATCACTATGAATCATAAACTTGTGAGGACATGACAAATTTTCAGTTTTTGTATTTCAGCTGGAATCCATAAAGAATAACAAGGGTAACAGCAGAATCAGGGTTATCCGAGTTCAGGGAAATGGCACCATACCTGTCAGTTTGAGACGTTAAAAGCTTCCCACTGCTGTAGGAGTGTTACTATTCCCATCCACACTGAAACTTTATTCAGATTTTTTTTTGTTTCTAATTGCTGACAAACTACCTCCAAGTATTTGTATATGTTTATATTAAGTCATGCACGAGTTCGAAGTTCCTGTTTAAGCGAGTGTGAGTCTGTACTTCCAGTGCAAGCTGAAAGTGAAGGGAACGGTGTGTTGACACCAGAAGAGGCAGCAGTGATTTATCAGAGCGCCAAGGAAAAACTTTATGAGTCTGCAAGTGAGAACTCCAAATAAATCTGTCTAATTGTAACACGTGAACAGGCGTTGACCTTGTCCAAGACAAATTCTCTACATCCCGCTTGTGATTGCTTGGACTGATGTATGCCTTAGCAAACAACCATGACCTCTAAAACTGTGCTTGGAGACAAATGGAGCATTACCCGTACTTAGATTTGGAGAAAGGCCTCAAAATAATTGACAACTGGGGTTGCAGTGAGCATCGAAAACTCACCATTTTATTTCCTTTACGTTTTATTTCTACAATGAAACATCATGTAATTACATTAGTATGACAGGATTGTTACCAGTCCAGTGTCTCCTAATGTAAATATTACTCTCCATCACCATTTGGCTAATTTTGCATAAATATAGAAAACATTCAAGCATGGACTGTATCTGAGATACAACCATAGAAGTTGTAATGATCTTCTTAACTGAGCAAGAAGATAAAGTTTCAACTTATTTGTATTTACATTCTTTCTTCTCCAGCTACAATGCCAAATCAGAAAATAGTTTAGATAATATGAAAAGGGCATAGATAATATACATGCACCCATTCTTGTGAGTCAAATATATTTCATATCACATTCAGTAGTTATTTTGTTCCATTATTCCTACAAACATGTATTAAGTTGTGTAACAGCATGAGGTCATTGCTATTTCATCTGTCCTTTCAAAATTCTCTCTCAGGTGAGCAATCCCAAGAGTGATCAACTTTATGAGCTCCAAGTAATTGACACTGACTCAGCAATTTGTCTGGTCTGACTCTTCCTTTCCTTCTCCTGTTGTCTAATTTTATGTTTAATAAAACCTTTTCTGTCTGTCTTGTTGGCTGTGTGTCCGATCGTTGTTGTTCTCTCTGCTTTTGTTGAGCCAAAGACAGTTTTTCTCTACGATGGACAGTGAAATTCGGTTCCATTCTTTTGTTCTCTGTGAAGCTTTAAAGTGCATTTGTGAATGTAGCTTCATACTGTCGTGCTTGACAGAAGTTCCCCAAAGTAATCCCTTGTCAATGTGTTTATGTCTGTGATTAATGATGGACAGTTCTTGATGAGAGATCAGGGATCACGGGTGTCCAGTTTAGACTTGCTCTGTGGCCATTATGCACAAAGTTGCTGTGGATTTTTTTTTCATATTTTATATTTCAAGCTTATTGAATGTTGTAAATTACAAATAAAACAATAATATATAATATAATACAATAATGACAAACATTCAAAGGAATGGGTAGAAGTATAAACTTATTAAAACCTACCCCTTCTCCATCAACATCACAATTATCATCTCTTCATATTTATAAGTATTGTAGTAATATACCTTCCTCTTAATCTACTCACAGATTCTTGATTAATGCAGTACATTCAATGATGTGCTTACAGATATTCAGATAGATAAAGGTATCACTAATAGTAGCTCTAATAGTATTAACAATAATTATAATATTGATGCTAATAATGCAATAATAAAATAACAACAATAACATAACAACAACAACATAATAAATCAAGGTAGTTCCTCGTGTTTAGTGTAGACCATTTCCTTATATAGAAGTTTGAATTGTTTGGACATTGTTTGCCTCAATTCCATGGTTAGATTCCTTGAATCTTCTAATAATATTATTCACAGTAGACAGAGAAAGTTTTTTTTATTTATTTTTGTCTTCAAATTGATTTTAAACATTTCAACAGCCCTTTTCACAGAGTGCTTGTGCCATATTGGCACATATCATTCTCATTAATCTGTGGCTGTTTTTCCTGCTACTGTTACTTCCTCCCAAGGTGGAAATAAAAAAATGAAAATGTAGCTGTTTACCGTTCGGCCTTGAGGTCATTCAAATACTAAACACGGAAGCATATCAGTGTAAATATCCCACCTGGACAGTTTCATATGTCAGGGACTAATATTTTTATCATACGTTTCGTGACAGTAGAGATTTTCTTCTCATCGTGGCTTCTCAAAGCGTTTTATGGACACTGCTTTTGTTTTTGATTCGCTTATGATTGTTTTCTTTTTCAACTTTTTACTAGCACTAAATTGTCCCATATAAGCTTCATAGACATAGCATATTTTACGTTCATAATGTCTGCAAAGAAAGAAAAGTAAATATGAAAACCCGTGCTATTTTAGCTCTTCATCAAAATATTTGGTCGTTCAGCCAGTGGATAAAGTTGATAAACATTGCACAATCAACAGTATTAACCTTTGGTCCAGAGTAACTGCAAGGCGAATGCAGTGGCCTCTCAGTTTCAGAAAGAGCCCTTTTCATAGCTGAGAGTTAGATGAGCGCTTATATATTGGTTCACTTATCAGGCACAGAGTTAAAGCCACCTGTCTAATCTTGTGCAGCCCCCCTCTTTGTGTTGCTAAAACAGTTTGTGAGATGATCCTTTCGGTTCTGCAGGTTGTTGGTTTGAGAGTCTTGGAATCAGGTTTCTTCCTCACATCTCACACATACTCAGTCCAGTTGGGAGCTGGTTTACCTGAAGGTCTCATAAACTCTGTTGGATTCCTGCAGCAGTTATTGTTAAGCTGGATAAAGTGTTGTCCTGTTCAGGAGAGCAGTTGCCACCAAGTGGTACTATATACTGCTTGATCAGCAACAACTTGTCATATACCTTGTCACAAACCTTTCAATGTTGTTTTTCATCACCTGCCACTGTTGCTGACTGATGGTTTACAGATGACTGATAGTTGGCAATATTTAGTAAAAAAAAGAATGAAGAAAACAAAAGTGCCCAAAGACTTCTCTATGAGTACGTCCTGGCATGAGGTAACATGTCAGGTATACACAAATGATCCTCAGTAAAGATTTTGAGATAGGGTCTTAGTAAATGAACACTCTGGTCAGCTGAAGGCAGACTGGCGCAGAACAGGGTTCCTCTACTTGGTGAGGATGTTGAAAGGAAGATTATGAGGTGTTTGAAGTCCCGGGGTGCGCTGCTATGCTCTTTCATCGTTAATAAATGACTCAAAGTTGCTCATGGCAGCAGTCCGAAGGGGAAGGAGAGGAGTCAGCAGTCAGTGTAATTTCCGATCCATAGCTTTGATGTGCTGAATCCCCGGCATTGTAACCTGCTGACAATGCAGTTTGATTTGTGTGAGACTGAAAGGGTGTTAAGAAAAGCATCTGTATTACTTGATTTAACAGCTCATACAATCACCTTTTTTTAATGCCATATTTGGACCTTTTGTTAAACATGAGCGGAAGTGATTTATAGGTACAAGACTTTGCTGGATTTTCCTCAATCTAAATTAATTCAGCTGGAAAAGGGAAAAATATTTTATGAATGTGATTGTTACTGAGATGTTGTCAGACCTGAATTGCTGCATGTTGGGCAATTTTCATCCGTACAAAGTCATCTTTGTGTTTTTTGTTTCTCTCAGGGGAAAAAAGGAGATCCCGGCATGTCACCTGGACCAGCACCTAAAGGAGATAAAGTATTAAATTCCCTCTTAATTTTCATGCTACATTAATCTGTAGCAATGATCTTATTTGACTACCTCCTAGTATTCTTATAATTGCTATTTGTGCAACCATCAATTCTTCCATTGTTGCTCTTTGACATTCTTGCATTTCGTTGCAGGGAGACTCAGGGATTTTGGGCCCGGTTGGACTGCCTGGCCAAGCAGGTCGAAAGGTAAGACCCAGCCACTCAGGTTTCTACACAAATTATTCTTAAATACCCATTTGTCAGTGAAACCACTGGTTTTGTCTGCAAACTTCAGAGAGGCGTTTGACATATTTTGTTCATTCTCAATATTTCATAACCTATGCAGTCTTGAACCGCGTCAGTGTAACTTTTTTTTTTTGCGTGTAAAAATACCTTGTTTTCCTTCCCTCTGTAATGCTATCTCTCCATCTCTTTCTCTGTTAGTGCTGCCCTTCATATATCTTTCTCTTTTGGTGCTGCACTCACTATTTCCTCCAAATGTTCACTGGATCCTGCTCAGAGGAGTTCTTGGAGTTAGCAGGAATGATTTCTAAGGAAATGAAGGGGGAGGCTTTCTGCCGACAGGGGACAGAGGATGGGGATCATGTAATCACACAAAATTTCCAGTGTCATGGCTCTTAGCAAGTCACACAGAGTGATTCATGACATTTAACAGTTAGAGTGCTCTCTTTCATACATGCATAAAAGTGATCCATTTTCATTTAAAGTGAAAGGTGATGAAGTTGATATACATTGTTACAGTGTGTCCACCTCCATTTAGTCTTCCATTGGCATTGTCATTTTTCTACAGGAGTTGTCCATGTCAAACAAAGTATATTCTGGCTCTAGAATGGATCCTTTGATGGGTTTTTTTCTGCTTTTAGAGTTCATTAATGTCTGGTAGAGACTTGAAAGGTTAGTAGGGGGTATATGGGTATTCAGTTGGTTGCAGTCTGCGACTTTGCCACTAGATGTCACTAAATATGTTCCTTTAAAGTACGTGTGCTTGACCAAATAAATTAGTTTGAACTACATTTCCCTTCAGGGTGTTTTTTTTTTTTTACAATAGTTATTATTGAACTACTGAATGTGAAAGTTAAATCAAGGTTTCTTCATCTGAATTGCAGAAATGAAAAATGCATTATGCTCAATCAACTTCAAGAGTAGTTCAATTGTATCCATTTCTTGATCTTCTTTGTTAACGAGATGACATACGATGAGGTGCGTTTATCTGGCAGATTTCCATAACAGTAGATGGATAGTAGAGCATCTCCAAAGAAAGAACCCTTTGAATGAGGAAAGAACCTCTTACTGCTTCATCCAAGCATCTACAAAGGGTTAAAGTTGGAGCTGTTTTTATCCATGGAACCTATGAAAAATATATCCAGTTTTCACAGGCTCTCTCAAGCCAAATCCGTACCCAGTGACATTATTTTCCAGTGCATGAACTCTCCATCACGCTGCGTTTCTTCGCCGAAAATGTCACAGATCATTTTCTGACCAAGCTACACCTGAGTTATGGATGATTGCCCTTTGGTAGCAATGCTGCAATACTGCCATAGTCATGGAAATAAGTAGCAAAGTTCACCATTAGCTGAGTCGTAGTTTTATTGGCACCAAAATTCCTACATTAACTTCAGAACTAATTGTGCAAAAATAAATTCAAACTAAAATCAATCACTTGAAATGAGTGCATCTGGAACATTACAGATCAAGTATAAATTAAGGGCACTTATCAAACAAAACTGAAAAAATTAAGCAACACTGTATAAGCCACCATCAACACGTATTTTCATGTTTCTTGATGCTTCGACGGGACATTTTTCAAGCAAACGGCAGCTTCGAGTCGCATTTTGTATCCATTACAGCTGAGCTACGTGCACATGTCAGACAAAATAGAAGAATTATTGAGTAATTGAATATGACAGGTAGATTGTATGCATTTCAGAAGGGGTGTTAAGTGCTTCTGTGTGTATTAGCTTTCTTCCCAGAGCCACAGTACCCAGCATGTTTGAGCGTCAGACTCCGGCAGGATTTCTACCTCAAGCTTAACATATGGCTTTTGTTAGGAGCCTGCTTTTGTGCATGTGTCTGTGTCCATTTAAATGTCTACCTCTTTCTTTCACACACACATTCGGCCAGAATTGGGGGGGGGGTTAAGCTAGTGGAAAAAATTCACAGATTGGATTCAGACTAAATGGAAGTGATTTGAGGGCATATAGGAAGGTTAGCCAGTGGCATATGAATCACAGCTGAGAGTGACGTCTGATTTACCTTTTATGCTATTCAGATGGGCCAAATTTATTGTTTAGTTTTAAGGTGAGGTCACCTGGCAGAGAGTGAGACTGAAAGTGAACCCGTAATGCTCGTTATCCCTGCCAGTGCTCTACCTCTGTGGACTCAGATGAGCTGTGGAGAGACTATGTTAATTCACTTTAAAAAGCCCAAGGGGAAATTATTGTTCCTAGTTATCAGAATGACATCCCAGCATGTTGTCTTGGGAGTTATTGCCATAGCAACTTCATCAACACACACACACTGACTAACATCATCAGCGCAGCCCCCAGGTATTGGTCAGTGACCACAGGCATGTTGACTGTAAAGGAAACTTGTCAAATTTACCGCAATGAGTTAATATCCATTCCATGTACAAACACAAAGAAGCTTGCAGAAGAACAAAACAATACACAGTAACTTGCTGCAGTTTCCAGTGCTTCTGATGAATCTCCAATGTACATGCAGTTCTGTGACAGATGTCTTAGTCAGTCTATAAGCTGCGCTGTTATAGCGCTGACTCAAAACAGTCTTTGTTCTGCTCATTCGCTGTCGACCCAGGTGGAAAGTCCCAGGCTTGTTCGTCCCGATGCAGATCTTTCCACTGAGACACAGTGCAATACTGAGAAGAAAATGATGACTTTTGTAACTATTTCAATCAAAGGTTTCCCTCAAACACTCATGTGCAGTTTCTTCCTATTCATGCTGCTGTAGCTGTTTAACTTGCTCTGTCCTGTTTGTTTAGATTTCTGTGGTAGGAAAACTAGACAACAGCACCTTTTCCTGTTTTGTTTTGTTTTTTCCTCTATATTTTTCCCTTCCGCCTTCTCCCGCTCTCTTTCATACACACACCTAAACACACGCACGACTGTAAAGGCTCTAAATCAACCTCAGCCTGATGTTTCGAGCGGGAATTCTGGAATTTGGCTCCCGGTTGCTCATGGAAAACTTTAATGGAGAAAGCAGTGGGGCTTTAAAAGCGTGATAGTAGAATGTGATTTTACACAGTCACTCAAGCCAAGCATGTTCCGCTCTGTACAACATTTGTTCTACTAAGCAGACCCTGAATGGTTTTTCAGTATGGCAGGCCGGGTCAGGGAGAGGGGACCTGTGCAGAGCCAAACCTCAGCTACAAGGCTATATTACAAGCAACACATCTCACCTTTCTTCCTCCATCGCTCTGTGTCTCTTCTCACTGCTAGATGGTCTGTCTCTTCTCATTTTTTTGTCTGTCTCTAGTCTGTGCCAGCTCCTCCTCACCATCTAGCACTGGAACATTTAGCCTTATGCTGATCTTCACACTTAAACATCAGAGTGCTGTCAATCTTCTTTTGTAATTCTTGGCAATATATATATATATATATATATATATATATATATATATATATGTAGTTTTTGGGTTTTTTGGGGTTTTTTTTCCTCACCTTTCAAACTATTCAGAGTTTGATGACAGCTGGAACAGGCTCTCCACCCCCTGTGACCCCGAACAGGATAGAACACGTAAAGAAAATGGATAGATGTCAAACTATTCTCTTAAATCATTTCATATTTATTGATCTGCTTGCCCTGTGTAGTGTGGCACAGGTTACTGAAATGGATGCACAGTTGTACTTCCAACATTCTGCAGTCCCAGCATCACATTTGTGGGAACTTTGTGGTTCTTTTTCAACAACATGAGAAAAAAGTGTCATCACCATGGAAACTCAACTTCATTAACTTGAAAACAGCCATCATGGACAGGCTAATTGGTGCAGTTATCTGTGCATAATGACAAATCTTTATTAAGTTATAATAGAGTAACATTAGAGTAATGTTGCTGCAACATTGCAGAAAAATGTGGATTTCTTTAGACATATAAATGTCAGATCCTTTAAATGAAGTCTACATGTACATGTGCGCTTCACATGTGTAACGGTTTTGAAGCAATGGCTAGGTAGTCTGGCCCACATAAGTTTCCACATACCATTGTACACATTACATAAATGTACATATACTATAGAAGTAAATGTGCTGTTTGTAAATCTTCATGCTGCATAGCTCATTGGCTTTATGTGATTTTACACAGATAATCTTCCTTTCAAATACGTTCCAAGGCATGACAGGTTTTTCTATGAGATTAATTTGCCTGAAGGCTCCCTCTGACCTGTTCCAAACCAAAGTCTCCCCATTTAAATCCTGCTCTTTTGAAACTGACGAATGTTCATCATCATCATCGTAATTATGGGATAATTCAAATCAACCATCACTTTCCTTGCATATTTTTCAAGTAGCACACCAATTCATTTATCCTTCCTCCACTAGTTGAAGTTTAATAGTAATAATTGCCTGCAAGCATACGTGCCATTGAAACTGTTCAGACAAGGATGAGGGTAGATTTGCCCTAAATTGTCCATTTAGGATAATGCAGTTGTTTATTTCATCTGTCCACACTAGACATCAGTGTGATGGCTTTAAGCTTTACTGTACATGCAACATCTGCATGGAGCCAGACAATTACTGTGCAGTCGTCTGGCTATGTGCTGCAGAGTGATCCAGGGGTTGAAGGATGAAAGTATAGATTAATGAGGTGTATTTCTGCTATCAGGGCACTGTCTGCAGGAGGCAGACAATAGAGGGCACATTATCTGTGGTTTGCTGTTGTTAAGAGACATTGGGTCTGCACTCATTTGAACACCCACAAAGTTAAGTATGTACAGAGTCGCTGCTTGGAGTGACATGTCAACGGTAGACACAATGTGTCTTTTATTTTTGCTGCTGCCAAAACGCCCTTTGGTTCGCCTGGGGCTCTCCTCGGCTTAGTGGGGGTGGATGGGCAGTGCTTAGAGGGTGCTACCGGGGAGCCGTGGTAAATGAAAAGCATTCTGGTGGGTTTATCTGATTGAACACACATGCTTGTTAAACAAGTGGCATTGTAAACATACGCTGGCTGGTGGGAATGGCTGCTCTCATTAGCAAACTCATAACGAGTGAGATAAAGATCTGAGATGGCCCAGCTGAGGTTCAGGGGCCATCGTTAATACCCAGGACCCACAGCACGTCTATATGTGTGTGTATGAGAGACCTCACAGCACAGCTTGGGAACATAAGACTCTTCACATGTTTGTACTATAAGTAAGCCGTGTAATAAGATGAATTATAATGTAGGATGTGCATCTTAGTGTGTGAAAATGAGCACACATGTGCATATCTTTGTATGTCTGGGAAACCCATTACGTCACGCCCCGTCTGTGAAATATGCAGGCAATCATGCAAATGAAGGAAGGAAACCAATAAGTAAACTCTATATAAACTTTAAAAAAATCTGTCCCTGCTCTTCCCGCAGTTCTGCTGTCCTTTAGAGTACAAGAAAAAGACAGTTTTCCTTTCTCAGCGTCTGCTCACTTCTTTTATTTGTTTTATGCGCATTACTCACCAGGCTCAAAGCATCTCCATCTTGTTTAGTTTTGATAGAGCGGCGTCCTATTTAAGTATCATATCTGTGATGGAAGAGTTAACAAACAAGTGCATTAAAGTATTATTTGTTTTATTGCAATCATTAAGTTTCAGAACTCAGTTGTTCATTCAGTAGTTGTACTTATCCATGTGCAAAATGTGGAGTTTAATGCTGACTACAGCAGTTTAGAGGTGTAACCCATGAGAGTGATCATAATGGAAAGCAGGAAGCTGCATCCTCTTATCCTGCTGCAGTCAGATGGTTTACAGGAACTACAGAGTCTTGGCTTGGTCCTGTGGAGCTGTGGTTTAGGAAAACGGGACAACAGCAGTCGTTCCTTTCTTTGCCCGTCTGTTTTTTCTTTGTTTTTTGTTTTTTTTTCTTCTCTCTCATTCTCTTTTGCCTCTTCTCCCACTCTGTCAAGCCAGTCTATCAAGCTGCGGTCTGAGATCGCATATGTTTCCACCTCTGTTTTTCTGTCCACTCTTTGTTGGGGGTCTATGTTGTGTTGTGTTGTTGGAGTCAGCAAAACTGCAGGAAAGCACCGTCAGGTTGTCTTTAGTGGTATAGTCTGCGCTGCATGCAGTGGGAGGACCCGCTATCTGACTCAAACAGGAAGGCATTTATATCCTCAACATGCCATGATGCTGGCAGTGCTGGCACAATTACCGTGTGAACACAGCCAGTGGAAACTCTGATCCTTTGACAGAAGGGTAGATTGATTCCTTGCACATGGCACTGAATTTGTCTCTTGGTGCTATTAGGTTTAACATGCATATTTGGCTTTTGCCATTCCCACACACGGAGATCCTCTGAAGTGCTTGTCAGGATTTCCCTTAGCTGTGTTTTCTGTCAGTGTGTGCTTTCTTTCATGCCTATTCGTTCATGCTCTTATGTCTCATTTTGTTTCTGCAGGGACAGAAAGGTCACCCCGGTCCACCTGGACTCCCTGGAGAGCCTGTAAGTGTGTTTCGTCATTTCATTGACAACATGTAAACTGTTTTCTTTTAAATTTCCTGCGTTCTTCACATCCCATTTACCACATAGTTGCAAAAAGTTTAGTTATTTTGAATTTTGCAGCATGACTAGGTATTGTTACTATTGTTAAACTGCAGTGTCTTTAACTTTCATGTAAAATTCATCCAAATATCTCCATGTGTCATGCGTCTAGTTGCTTTCTGCTACCCGTGGCACAAACCATTAATCTTCCCAATGCATCTGCTCTCATTAGTGTCTCCTCTCCTATGTCTTCCACCACACTGATGTCTTATCCTTCATTCTCGGCTTATTCTCGAAATCCTCAATTCTCATCCACTCCCAGGTGTTTTAACATCTCAGTCTGTGTGTGTGTGTGTGTGTGTGTGTGTGTGTGTGTGTGTGTGTGTGTGTGTGTGTGTGTGCAAACCCAGCATGCCTTTGGGAGAGACACATTAGATTAGACTGTTATGAAGCACTAGTGAGGACAGACATCTGGCCTTAGGACTGTGCTACAGTGGTGCTCCCCAGGATATCAGAAAGTGTTGCCAAAAAGAGAAAGATAAAGATGCAGAAACAGAGGGAAGAAAAAAAAATAGGTACAAGCCAACTAGGCCGACAGTGACACAGTCATGGCTTTTACACTGCAGCTTAGGAGAGTTTTCCTTTGTCTGTCTTCATTCATCACGACATGTTGTTCCCACTTGTCGTTCATCCCTCTTATACCGGAGAAATAAGTGCAAAGTGCTGTTTTATTCACTGCTAAGAGTTGGGAGACATGACTCTGGTCTTTTAGTCAGACCGAGCACTATTTTTATGTGTAGAGCATCCAGAATTGCATCCAGAGCTTTTTTGAGTCAGGCTGGGTCATGCTAATGCTTGTGTCAAGGAAAGACCTGAGTCATGAAAAGCGGAGTGGAACATTCCCCTTCATGCTCAATTTTATTTATTTATTTTTTTCTATTTCATCTATTCCTGAGTAAGCGTATTGAAATTAAAGAAAAAAGAAGATCCTCTTCAGATTGGTTGTATATGTAATCATACTTGGCAGATGGAACTGACTCATGTTTAAGTGAGTCCCCTTTGCAGGATGATGTCATCAGCTATGGGAGTTCCTGCCCTGCTCATTCTGGGGAGCAAGTCTTTTTTTTTTTCTTTTTCTCTCATCATAAAGTCCAACCCACTATGTCCATCCAAACGCCCCCCTGTTTCCCACAGAGTTTCTGCTGCTGCTGAGGGTGATGATCACAACCTTGGCCTTGAATCTGAATCACCTTAGCACCAATGGCTGAGTAATAAACACAACTGTTTGGCATTGTGGCTCTCCAGCTATTGGAAATCAAGGCCACCTGGTGTGCATAAAGTGCTCATGGCTCTCTGTTACGGTAATATACCACCAGCTGTGTTCTGAGCCTTTCCTCACTGCTGACTGGTTTAAAAAGTCTCAACCACACTTAGCCAAATTATTGTCTGGCTCTAACTAGCAGATTTATGCACTGTATTTATCTAAGAAAGGGACTGGTGCATGGCTGCACTTCTGGAGTGTGTCAAATGATGTTGTAGACGGACGCTTGTGCACTACTACATTTGGATACAGCCTGCTTCTGTGTGTGTTTGTTATGGTTTCTGCTTTCTATGGTTTCATGCTTTCTATGCACACCACAATTGCAAAATGTGAAAGCATTAGTCGATATGTATGTCTAAACTTCATCGGCTCATCCATAAAACTTCAGAAAATGTTATATATGATTTCAAATGTATGTAACCACCAAAAACACGTATTTAGGGTTTCATAAGCTGTATACACAAATCATATTGTCTAATGAATGTGCTAATTTTTCACTCCATTTAGCAGCTCTATTCCTTTAGATACACAACAACAGAGGATATATTTTTGACTAAATTCATTGCATTTTTGTAATAAGAGGAACCTTGTCCATTCTTGCCAAATTCAAGATTCAAACACAATATTTCACCTGCTCAACAGTCCATGTTCATCATTATCTGTTTCACCTCTATATGATGCATGTGCTTCCAGTTAACTGGATCTGGACTGCAGGCAGGCCAGTCGAGGGGGGGGGGGGGGGGGGGAGGGGGGGGGGGGGGGGGGGGGGGGGAGGGGGGGGGGGGGGGGGGGGGGGGGGGGGGG
>JBAMYA010000004.1:4820749-4868390 GCA_037176975.1 Arrhamphus sclerolepis | reverse complement strand
CCTCAGATCATCTGGATCTGGTCTTTTATCAGTTCCCAGAGTCAGAACCAGACATGGAGAAGCTGCGTTCAGCTTCTGTTCTCCGCATATCTGGAACAAACTCCCAGAAAGCCTCAGATCAGCTGAAACATCCAGGTGAAAGACCCACCTGTTCTCAGCTGCATTTATAATTAAGTCTAAATCTGCAGTTATTTTAAGCCTGAATTTTAGAACCAAAAACAAAATAGTTTTAACTGCCGTTTTTTTTATCTAATTTTTTTTCTCTTCTAATTTGTTTTTAAATTTTAGATTATGCTTTTTATTCTGCACCCTTGGTTTTTAATTAATTTTATTAATGATTATTTTCATGTTTTATGGAATGATTTTATTTGCCTTTTGTGATTTTATGTAGCTGAAAAGCACTTTCCATTGGCTTGTGTATGAATTGTGCTCTACAGATAAACCTGCCTTGTACTGATGGTATTTTATTTACACACCTACTTTCATCACTTTCCTCATTCTCTCTGTGTCTCTCTGTCTTCCCTTCAGGGAGAGCAAGGTCCAGTTGGAAGCCCAGGTGCCAAAGGTTATCCTGGCAGGCAGGTGCAGTAAATCCTCTGCTGTGACTGGTACAGTTGTGGTCAGGGTCATAGTGAGCGCAGGGTCCCAAGTGAAATTAGGCTACGTTGAACAGTTGACTTTGAGGGGAAAAAAAAAAAAAAGTTCAATTACTGCAGAGGACATGGAATATTTCAAACAATAATGTGGTTCATAATGCCTACATTGCTCGCTTCACCCTGAAGCTCAAGTAGATCATTTATTGCATATGAACATAGGATGTTTCATAAATGAGTGTTTCCTTTTATTGTTCCATCTTTCCGAGCTTCAACCCATACTTTTTTTTTTCATGTTGTTTGACTTACTTAAACGACTAAAATACTAGGTTCAGTGTGTCTGGGGCATTTTTATATTATTATAAGATGTAGACCTTAGTTTATCATGGTTACATTTCTTCAAGGATACCACAGTAGAAGTGTTGAGCTGCTAAAATAAAGTTCTTCTCTGTGTTTTTCAGGGTTTACCGGGGCCTATAGGACCAAAGGGGCCAAAAGGCGTTCGGGTAAGAAGACTCGACGTAATACCTTCTAATGTCATGTCTACTTTGATTTTATCTGATAAAAAGACTAACATTTGTGCTTTGACAGGATCAGTGAATATTCTTATCAGCAAGACTGTCTAGCATTATGGCTTACTGACAGATCTTGCTTTACAATATTTGTAGAAGGAGGCTATAAGTCTTAAAACACAGAGAAAGTTGTCTAAAGAAGGGCCACACACTGCTCATTCACGCTGCAAACCTGGTGTTGGATAAAAGCATGCCTGTATACCTCAATGCAACAACATTCACATGCATGCATGCATGAAAGCACATGTGTTGAAACTTACAGTTTAAACAAGACCTTTACATACACCGCATAAAAAGACACAACCTTTTTTTCCTCAGTGTCAGAAAATAAAACAGACCGAGCCTTTCCTGTTTTAGATCAGTTAGGACTACCAAAATAATTTATATTCGCTAAATACCAAAATAATCAGAGGGTTTTTTTTTTCCCAGAAATTTTTTTCTCATTATTTTCCACAAAATCAGAGGTTTGCATACATTTACTTAGTATTTGATATTGCCTTTAAACTCTATGTCTTGGGTCAAAAATGTTTTGGGTTCCCTTCCACAAGCTTCTCACAATAGTTTGCTGGAATTGTGACCCATTCCTCCTGACAGAACTGGTGTAAGTGGTGTGAAGCCACTTATACCAGTTCATTGTCCACTGGGAGGACCCATTTGCACTCGAGCTTTAACTTCCTGACTCATGTCTTGAGATGTTACATCAATATTTCTGCATAATGTTCTTCCCCTATGATGCCAAGTACTATCTGAACTGCACCTGTCCCTCCTGCAGTTAAACACCCTCACAACACACATAATGCCGTCACCCTCGTACTTCACAGTTGGGATGGTTTTTGTAAGACTTGAAAGCTCTTTGTCCCTGAGTGTGTTTGCAAACTGTAATCTGGCTTTTTTTATGTTGCTAATGGAGTAATGGCTTCCTCCTGGCTGAACCCAAGGATAATCCAAACCTTTAGAGGTCCACAGTTCTCTTCCTGATATATTGGTTTATTTCTTTTGATATTCTCATGTTACACAAACATTGGGGTGCGCCTTCAAGTACATCCATAGATGTGCCTCCAATTAACTCAAATGTTGTCAATTAACCTATCAGGAGCTTCCAAGGCCATTGCATTAGTGTTTCCAAATTGTTTAAAGCGTAATATCCTTAGTCTTTGTGTGTGTATACTTCGGACTTTGAAGAAAGTAATAAAATTATCTTTTAAAAAAATCCCTCTCATTATTCTGGCATTTAGCAAATAGAGATAATTTTGGTAATCCTAACTGACTGGTGTATGTAAACTCTGGGTTTCAGCTGTACATTCAAAATTATCTACCTCTATGCACATAAGCATATAAACAACCATCCACTGTATAACATTTTTAATTATATGCTAAACTTGTAATCCCTTCACTTGTAAAGTAAACATTGTGTTACAGTATGCAGGCATCTACTGATAGACGGGGGCCGATACGCCTCTGTATACATACAAATACCCTTAAGGTAAACAAAGAAAGGAACATGCAGTCATGGACACGATCACTTTTATGTTGCGTTCCAATAAAGGTTCTTTATCAGCCCTGCTTGGCTGTTCCAATGTCTCCCCTGCCCCCGAATGCTGGAATTTCCTGTTTAAGCTCCATATGAGGCCCTGCTGTCTTAAGGAGACATTCTAGTCCTGTTTCTCACTCTCAGTGAGCCACCTTTCCACATTCTCTGCCTTCTTGTGTGCAGCATAATCCATATTGTGTAAATGTAAAACTTGCTGAACTCACACTCGCCTATAACTTGCATCTTAATTGTTCCTCCAGAGTTCAACTGTGGCATTTGTGCTTGTTTTCCTCTGTGTGTGTCTCCACTGCACTGACAGCCCAGTGTGTCGTCCTGGTTTTCTTCAGAGATCCCTGGCGTGAGGGTATGTGCCCTTGGACTACATCGTGGAAGCCAGCACCATGCAGTCCATGGGCATATACACTTGCCTCATGGCTTGGTTCTTCATGGAAGACCACCCCTATCTATGCTGGACCATCGGCCCCTGAAACCCAACCTTTGAGACAGTTGGAGTTAGCTGCTCTCCTTGCTGTTTGTGTTGCATCTGAATAATCACACCTATGTTCCTACTCTCTCCTCTGTTCTCTTGTCCTGCAGGGTTTCATTGGAATCCCAGGACTTTTTGGCCTGCCTGGGCCTGATGGCGAAAGAGTAAGTTCTTCCCAAGTGTGTATTGTCTTATGCACTGCCAATAATTGCAAAAATGAACACACTTACTGTATTAACCCACCTAATATCCCTGTGAGGTGTCAACATTGCAATTCATGCCAGTTTCATTCAGCTGTCTTCTAGTTATTGTAGCACAATAAATAGTCCCCAGCTGTTGGGGATGTTGCTGTGTAAAGCTGTGTGGGAGTGTTGATGACTCACATGATAAAAGCCCCCTGTTAAAGCCTTTGAACTGCCTGAACTCAAGGCCTCCTCCTTCTGTACAGCCTCTTGAATACAGAGTGATTAGCTTACTTGCAGCATGCTCCAGGGGGGTTGCGTCAGAGCAGGGGAGGCTGTAATCAGAACCCCTCCAATGCCAGCTTGCAAAGTGGCTCATAAAACCGGCGTTCTTTGCCTCACTACCCCCAAGAGACACCTGTGTTTATTCAACATATATATAAATATGTGTATGAAATGTCTCATAATAGGCCGTGAGGATGTTAGGCTGCCTTCAGGAGCTCTTCAAGTCTGTTGAAGCAAGAGATGAGAGAGACTTACAGCTATGATTTTTGAATTGTGTGTTTTGGGTTAAGATCAATATTATCCAAGAGTGTTTTGGTTTTGATATGCTTTTTGCACAATGTCTGACTTTATCTTTCTTGTTTTTCTGACTCCCACAGAGCTTATCTTTTACCCTGTCTGCTGTTATATACCCTAATCCTGCTCTCGTGTGTTTGTTTTCAGGGCATTCCTGGTGAACCAGGGAAGAGGGGCAAGATGGGTAGGCCGGTAAAGTTTTGTCTCAACATACTTTACAGAAAATCTTTCTTAAGTGTGATAACCTGTACTGTTATTAATGATCTATACATTTTTGCAAATGGAGATGAGTGATTTTATTATTGATTCTTGGTGCCACATACTCGCCAACCTTAGAAACCACTTGGAGTGATGAAAACAAAGTCTGATTTATGGTATAGCGTTAGATTGACCCAGAGCCTTCAATATTCAATATTCAATGTTACACTATCGCTTCCCTCTACTCCGACGAGCATCTTCCCAGAAATGTAACTACATGTCATAGTGACACAGACTTTAACAGCTTTGATTGGTTCGCTTTGACCAATATGTATACTACACACACTTCATGGTTTTTATTGCTGTGCTGAAATATAACAGCCCTGAGTAACACATGTAAAAGTTGACAGTCTTCTATTGGCAGTTTGAGAAACAAGAGTTTGTCCTGAGACCAGGATGGAGAAGCCCTGTGGCTCGTTTTCAGACTCCACACCTGTCTAGATGTGGGTGTGATCTGTCAGGCTATTATAAGATGGTAAGGTGTTTCATCCTTCATTAGAGTCCAAGCTGTTTTGAGTTAGAATGGAATATGTGTTTTTGGCAAAATGGCATTTAATGCTAGCCCTTGAGATTAAAGGTGATAGTGTGGATAGCATCCCCACAGACAAACCATGGTAGTGTTACCTTTATATGTGCACAAAAAGCAGATGAAAAAGGATTATTTGTACAGGCATCTCTATCCGGACGCTGCCACATCCGGACAAGGTGACTACCGATATCACACAAACTACTGGATGCTCGTATGTTGATGACAAAATCGGGAAATTTTAGAAGCAGAGACAATTTTATCCACTTTGTACACATACAAAGTGAAAATTACCTTATAGCAAATGCATATTCCATTCTAACTCAAAATTATTGGATTGACATAATTTTGGTCTGTAATGAAAGTCTACGCTCCTTCCCATCTAATAATAGACCTATCGTTGTTTTGACTGTGGAATATTCCTTTAAATCTTTTGACATAGGCACATTTCCAGCTAATTTAACTTTTGACACTAAGTATGTGACCTATACATAAGGTCATCTCTAAGAATTAAACACTATTTGCGTACGGCTAAATCCTTCTGCATTAGCGGACAGCAGCACAGACATGAACTTACACGCTACCATGAATCACGCATTAGACTCCATCAGTGTGACTTTTCAGCGTAAATTCAGATTTGCTTTCTCCACTCGTTCTCTGAAGCAGGACCATTAAACCTCTGCAGAGGTGAAATGGTCTCACTTAATGTTCAAGTATGAAAATGACTCTCACACTAACACAAATAACCTAAATAAGCTAAATGAGTGTTGCAAGTTACTTTACAAGATGTTATCGTGGTCCAACTGGGACAATGGGAACAATGTTTTACAACCCATTTTGACGTGAAATGTCTGGGTACAACAGGTGCTACGAAACACGCAGAGCTTTAATTAATCTTTTTTTGTCTCCACCTACAGTACTATTTCATGATGAAATTATTATAGAATCATAGCCTCATTGCCCTCATCACCTCTTAGCATGTTTTTCTATCTGAAAATTAATACATTTCATTACATTTTCTTTTTTTATGTTGAAAAATTCTTTCTGAAATGTCACCATTGCCTCTTATTGTCCCTCTGAATCTGCACTCTGCTGATATTATGTGACAAGTTCCTTTTGTTTGTACTATATCGACAGCCTTTGGTCCAAATACTGAACATTTGTATGGTTTACATTTATGTCATTGTTTGAGACAGCTCACTTTTTCCACTGATGTTGGAAGATTTAAAAGTAGCTTGAATGGAGGCCCACCAGTTGAATGTCAGGGTCTTGGATGCAGCAGAAAAAGTCTTTTGTGTGAGTAAAGGGCTTTCGTCCCGCTCAGCATGGAGCAAAGCCATTTGGAGCAAACCATTGATTTCTATTGAGTATGTGTCAGCTCATGTTCAAAGACAGTTTTAAAGTGTGTTTTAGAATGAATCAGAAACTGAGATCATTTTGTAGCTGTCGCTTTATGGCTTTTCAGTAAATAAAGAAAGTGTGCCAAAAAATGTCTGAACACTCATTAGTTGCATCTTTTAGACTTGATAGTTGTGGTGGTGAGCCCTGCAACACTGTACAGTTTACAGAGCGTGGCACTGAAGGAAAGACGGGAGGAAGAGTTGTAGGTAGCAGACGTTAAAATGGTGAGGTTCTCTTTGGGAAATCAGGAATGAGTACATCAAAGTGACAGCGCACGCTGGACGTTTTAAAGAGGAAGTCAGAGAGGCCAGACTGAGATGGTTTGGACATGTACAAAAGGAAGGATGGTGTGTATATCGGTGGAGGGATGATGAGGTTGTAACTGCCTGGCAGGAGGCCTAGAGGAAGACCAGAGAAGAGATTTACGGACGTAGTGAAAGAGGACATGAAAACAGTTGGTGTAAGAGAAGAGGATGCGGAGGAGAGGGTTAGATGGAGGCTGATGACTCGCTATGGTGAGCCCTGAAGGGAGCAGCGGAAAGGAAAAGAAGAAGACTATGATTAGAAAAAAGTTAAGGATGTGAGCGTGGATGCACAAGCAACATTTGTGTGGCTTCATTTGCATTTCAATATCTTATTTTATCACACAGATGGAGCACCATTTCCTGACATATTGCTGACTTAAAATAAATTAATTTAAAAAAATCCCAGGATGTTTTGCAGATTACATGAATCTAAAAGTATTCAGTTGAAGTATTCAACTGTCATTGCTTTTTGGCTCTTGATGAATGACAGCAGCAGCTTTGGTTTTCAGCGAGGCACAAAGGAAAACAACGACACCACATGTCAATTTATACCATAATACAAGCCCTGGTATAAAGAAAAAAAAGGAATCGCCTCTCTTGGAAGATGTTTACTAAGCTTTTTAATTATGGGTGGACAAAAACATAGTGTGACATTTTTGTTTTTGTAATAACTATTAAATATACAAGTAAATGAGAGCACTTGCAGAAAGTAATGAACTGCAACAGCCACCGCATTGACAGAAAACAGGAGAGCTGTACATTAACACGATAGAAAGGATTACAAATCCCTGCAAGATGATAATTCAGCATGGATCACGGCAAGTGTTTCAAACTGTTGCTAAAATTCTGAATGATTACAAATTGAACAATTACAATTGGAGTATTGTAAAAGGAAAATTTGTAGATAGACCCTGTTTTTCTGTTGTTTTTTGTTTGTTTGTTTTTAGACATTTCATAAGCACATCTTGAAATAAAGTCATAAAAACCTCCTTTCAAAACCTAAGATGAAGAAAACAAGGTTACAGCCGTCAGATTGATGTTCAGATGAAAATGACATTCACTGATGAATCAGAAGACTACACTGGGCCGAGATTATGCTGGCTCCTTTGTTTGGGCAAGGTCCAATAAAGATGACCGTCCAAAGAAAACAAGTATGTTTCCACAGCCATTGATGATATGTGGTTGCGTTTCAAGTAAAAGAGATCAGGGGAGATGGCAATCATTTTTATTCCAACACTGTAAGGAAGGTTTGGTGATGACAAAGTAATTTTTCAGGATGGTAATACATCTTACCGCAGAGCAAAGAGCATTCAAGTTTTTTCTTTAGAAGAAGCATTAACTCAATGGCATATCCAGCAAACAGTTCAGGTCTCATTCCATTTGAACATTTGTGGTGGAAATTGAATAAAAAGATCCTTGACAAGGCTCCATCCTGCTAAGCTGATTTGTCAGCTGCCACTGTAAAGGAGAAAGTTGGAACTAGATTGATGAAAAATATTGTTTTTCATTAGTCAAGCCCACGCATGAAAAATTTAAGGTGTTATAAAAGCCAGAGGAGATGCATCAACATGTGACTTAGGATCTTTATTGCTCAATATTTCATTGTTTTTTTTTCCATAACACCACTATTTACAGCAGTTTTCTTAAATGTCTTTGGTATATGTTTTATGAAGCCAGAATGTTCAGCTGTTTAATGATATAGTTTTATGTCTTAAACTGTGATTTTTATTTTCTTGCCAAACAGTTGAATAAACATCCTTCAAGAGTGGTGATTCCATATTTTCTGCCAGGGGCTGAATATGTATATTTATACAGAGCAGTTTTTCTGCTTAGAAGTAAGTAGTAAGAGTGTTTTTGGACTCTATGGACAGTGGTTCTCACTGCCCTTGAGTGGGGGAAAAAAAATGCAAGGACATTTAAAAACATGATCCCTGAGAGATCATCCTTTCCTCTGTGTTGAAGGAGAGAGAAGAGGAGAGAAATGTGTGAAACTGAGCCAGACTTTTTAATGACTCTAACCACAGCACTTGTACTTGGTCAAAGAAGCACTCACACAGACACACAGCCAGTCATCTACCAAAGAGCAAAGAGGGAAATGTTATACCTAAAGCATTGGAGAGCATAAAAAGTTTCCTAAGCGCACTGCCAACAGTTCTCAAATTCAGCTTAACATTTTTGGTTGTTTTTTTATTTATTTATTTTTTCCACATATCAGGCTTTATTTGACTTTTGGCAGTTGTCTTTATAAGACTCATCCATTTCAGTTTGATTGCATCATCTCTCTATTTCCATCTGATCTATATGAAATTGATGCTGACAAACAAGATTTTCTGGCATGTAAATATGCTTGCTTTACATGATACACTTTCATTATCCTCATAGTTATTTAAGTACTTGGCAAAGCTGCTTTCCCTTCATTTGTCTGTAGTTTATGCAGCGGTGGTGACAGTTGTATGATTCAGTTTTTGGGTCACTGTCCTGGAGCACTTGTGACTTCTCCTCAGGACCATAAAGTGGTGTCATGCAAAACATGGACCCCACTTTAATTTGCTCCTTTGTGGATCCCAAAAGTGCAGAAGCCAAGTAGAAACAGAAAAGAGTTGTTTTTTTTTTGTTTTTTTTTTAATCTATATTGAAACTACACAATTGGATTTGTTTCTGATTGCTTCATTTACTTGAAGGCGGATTTTAGTAGATTAAAGGAGAGGTTGAAGACTTAGATCGTTCACAGAGATTCCTAATCGTGTCAAGTGAACATGGCAAAAAGACAGATTTTCTTCAAGAAACAACGTCAAAAATGAAAAGCATAGAATCACATTCAGTCAGCAGATTGAGTTTCCAAGCTGAATCAGTGATTAAAATAAATATACAAGATGTTTATCTCAATCATCTCTGTTCCTGCAGAAATAACTGACATTTTCTGGAGGTAAGAGTAATTAGCATGTTGAAACAATGCATTGAATCCAGAATAGCAGAGCACAGCCGCTGTGATTGTTTGTGAGTGGTCTCGGTTTAAAGTGCTTTGGCCTTGGTCCCTTCTGCAGATGTGGTTTCTCTCTGCTGAACCACCAACTGTTAGAATAGCTCAGATTAGCTTGCCGTTCGCTGCTAAATGGACAGAATAATTACTTGGCTCATGGCCTCTCTTGTTGCATTTAGAAATTGTACCCAGAACAGATGGCTGTCCACACCCTATATCCGAAGGATTTAATGCTTTAAACATGACCATTATGCCCTTATTTTGTGCATATTTTGAAATACTGTGTATACAATGTTATATTCGACTCTATGACATTATGATGATTACTGTGCTATTACAGTAGAACTCCATTAGCTGCTTAACAGAAAGTCCGTGGTTGGAGACAAAAAGGCTTATTCTGAATTTGAACAGAATTTGCACCGAAGGAGCAAAACACACGCTTCTCTAAACAAAAGATGTTTTATTACTATTACTATGATTATTATTAAAGCGGTGTTTTCCTCAATCATTGCAATTAACATGATGAATCACATGATTTTTTGTGTTGAACCTGCAGGAGTTATCGCCCAGCTGTGGTTCCTCTCATCTACCTCATAACGTACAAGTCATTCAAATGAGAGGGATCCTTGTTTTGTTTTTTTGCTTCTTTTCTTTTTTTTACAAGCTGGCTGTAATGTGCTAGGGGCAAAATATCACAAAGATACAGTAAATCAGCTCCCTTTTCAGCCATGTCTTTACAGCTCTGCTCAAAGCAGCCAGTTTTATAGAGGGTGACAGGGTGGAATCAGGTTCTTCACTTAACTCTGCAGGGTTTACCCATTTGGAAATCATTTTTACAGCTTTTTGCGACCCATTTTCAAGGTACAGTGAATGCAGCAGGGTGTGGCAGGTGCAGGGTCTGTGATGTATCAGTACCCTGCTAATATGAGTAGCCCACTGAACAAAATTTTCTGCACGAAGCAGCCCCAAACAAAGTGACAGGTGTGTGTTAACTCAGAAATTTGGATTTATTCAGTTCAGACAAGTATATGCTCTAAAGCAAAATTATATTTGTCCCCTTTAAGAGAAGTTAAAAAGTGCATATACTAAGTATAATTAAATAAATCCTCTTCATTTCATCAGTTTGTATGTTGCATTCAGATCTTTCTGTCACCCCCAAGTGGACGAAAAAAATCAGCTGTGACAAATGTGATGAAGCAGGAATTGCTGCAAGTGGACAGCCAACCCTAAAAGTTCTTCTCTGTGTTCTCAGGGCTTTCCGGGGGACTTTGGAGAGAGAGGCCCACCTGGACCAGATGGCGAGCCAGTATGTCACACGCTCAGCTACTCAAACACCTAATCACAAAACCAATCCTCAAAGAGAGCAGTGGTTCCACACACATGCACACACACTTCCGTGGTGTTTTTAGCAGCGCTGGTGGTTAAATTATGTGGCTGTCCAGCCAGAAAATTGGCGGGGGTTTTTTTCCTGCTTTGTTTGAAATTTCTTTTGGATGAGCTTCACTATTGCATTCAGTTTCATTTTATGCCTTTATCTTCAACAGATTATTGAATTTGCCGCTAAAAAAAACACAAAAAAAGGGAACATTATATTTGTAAAATGGCCATCAGGAGACACATAGTGTAGGACTTGATGTGCAAAAATGTGAAAAGCTGTAATTTTCAGCAACTGTTCTCAGTTACATAATGTAACATGTAGCATGTTTCTGTCCATATGAAAGGCATATATTTGATATTTACTATTTTGATACATTCACCGTATTGTTATATTCACTGTAATCACCTTTTTGATATATTCACCGTATTCATTGTCTTGCTGTATTCACCATCTTGATATATTCACTGTATTCAACCATTATCACAATGTGGCACTTTGTGAGACAAAAAACAAAAACTTGTCTGCAAGTTTTTCATTGCATCTTTAAACACATATTAAACAAGAATCCTCTTCTTGAGCGCTTTCATGTTCCTGAAATAAAGAATAAGCTACATAATAATAGTTAATACATCAGTCCTATCAACTACCAGTCCGTTTTTTGAATAATATGCAGTTCAGAAATATAGCGTAATATATCTTGCACTTTTTTTTTTTTTTTTTGCTAAACTCTTCATTATCTCAACATGTCGTAAAAGTGTATGATTTATTAATGAAAAGCAAAGGACATAAATGTGAAAAGTGGGAGTGAGAAAACAGTTTCATCATATATATGTATATATATGTATATATATGTATATAGATATATATATATATATATATATATATTTATTTATTTTATTTTTTTAAGTAGGAAATCAACACAGGATTGGATGACAATAAAGAGTAGTTGACAGAGAAATGACTGCTCAGCCATCAACTCGCATGAAAGATACAAGATTGTTCTTTTTAGTTTGGACATTTTTATCGAAACACAAGTTACGTAGATTTAGAGACATTTCACAAAAAGCAAACGTCACTGCTTGCTAGTGGTGGAGGCATTGAGAACAAATGAACTGATCACTGTCATTATGGTTCATCCTCTGGGGTTTGAGAAGGTTTTATAGAAAACTCCGTCGCTGTCTTTCATTTCTGAGGTAGAACAAACTTGCATATTTGAAAAAGCCGCAGTGGGACGATGGGCTCACATCCCCCGCCACCTTTACCTCAGACACACACTCACCCATAAATGCACACAGTCCCCTCTCATAAGCTTCAATGAACACTGAGCCACTCTTCTGAGCATGTTTGTTTTAAAAAATGCCAATAAACCTTGAAACTTGCTGCTTCTCCTGCTCCCTTCATCTCACGTCATCTTTCCCCCTCCTCTCTGGCTAGGGGGAGATGGGAGCCCCCGGTCCAAATGGAGTTCTTGGACTTATTGTGAGTAGTACTTTGTATGTTTCTGTGTATAGACTGTGTTTTTTTCTTTTTGTTTTTTTTTTTAAGTCAGATTATACATGGTCTTTCCCAGTCACATATTCCATAAATACAGAGCTAAAAGAGCTATGTTTAAGTGAAACCAAATATGTCTGGTTAATTGAAAAAACACTCCCAATTAGCTCCCATCATCTTTTATGTTGGCAGACACTTCTGTGGAGAACTAACCACAATCTGTAGGTTTCTGATCTCTGTAAACATGTTTTAAATGCAAGAGAGGTTGGAATGTGAAGATGGAAGACATGCAATTCTTCCATGGCAAGCACGGCAATTGACAGCTTGGTTAATCAAGCATAATTTAACAATGCATCCTGTTTTCTACTTCAACTTTCTTCTCTCAAACTATTTTTGGACAGGAACTGCCCCCTGCCCACCCATCACCTGCATGCATGCCTGCCCAGCCCAGCAGCCACATAATTGTGTCTGATTATAATGTCTAGCTAGTTTCTCTTGTCGTGTCCCGTCTTCAGCGTTCACTGCTGCTCCTCCCGGTCTATTCCAGGCCACCGGCGGTGGTAGTAGGCCTGTAATCGGAGGATTCTCTGATTACAGCTCTGTTCTGAGCTCCATGTCCTCGATAACCATCTGATCTGACAGTATGATATACCAGCAGCACTGAGATGCACTTCAAATGTTTAAATATACAAACACCCTTCTCTGGGAATTCAAAGCTCTAAATTTTGTATCAGGGCTGGCCACAGTTAGAGAAATGGAAGGAGGGGAAAATGTCTAGACAACTCCTTTTTTTCATAATTCAGAGCTCAGAAAAGGCAGAGTATAAGATGAATTTGCTTCTCACTGTCCCTCTTGATTTTACTTCCTTTTAACATTCCGCATTTGAACTTTCACTAGAAAATATTAGTTCAGGGCTTCTTAATCTCCTTTGATTTGGTGGGCAGGTAGCTGCACTGATCCAAAATCCAAAAGTTGCACTTTGCAGTGAGAACAGAAACCTGAATTCAATTAAAAGCATGCTTTTAAAAAAATTATGGACAGCTAGGAAACATGTTGTTGACAGTGGAGTGTGAAAGAAATAGAGCTTTGTCATTTAAACTGTTTTCTAGAAGCACGTCACTACATTAGATAACAAGTTTGCTCTTACTTTCTTTTTCTCCAGCTATAAAGGAAGAAACTTTTGTGACTTTGAACTTCCTGTGCCAAAAGAAGGTCTTGTAAAGGACATTTTTGTGGCACATAATTAAATAGTGTGCTTTCCACATCTGCAGATACAACGCTCTTTGTTTCAGGCTTCAGATCAATCACATTCTTGGTCTGTGGTTGGTCATATATTATCATCCATTGTTTTGTTTTGTGTGCTGTGTGATATCAGCACGGATATCACATGGCACACATAATCTGAAAGCAATTAGTTTATTCTTGCATTTAATGAACCCCAAATTTAGACATTTATTGTGCGTGCATGTGTTTAAAAGAATGTTTGTGCCATGCACCCATCCATGCATGTGCTGTCACTAAACTCAATTTTATTGTTTATCCGTCTTGTTTCTGGCATTAGGGTGATATGGGACCTACAGGAGAGATGGGCCCTCCTGGACCTGCTGGACTGAAGGTATTCTCACATACGCACAGATGGAAACTGGTGCCTTAACTGTGTTATTTTTGTTTTGTCTTCATTGAACTGTGTTGTTTTTCTCTTTTTTTTTGTTCCTGGAAATAGAAAATAAGCTTTTTTGGAGGTTGTCCTTTGGATTAGTTGCTACTTCCTGCAATCCACATTCGCTGCTTTGCAGCACACATCACAGCATTGCTTTAAGAGTGAATTTTAGGATGTACCTTTCCAACCTATCAATCTTTTTTTGTTGTTGTTGCAGGGAGTTCCTGGAAATCCAGGAGAAGCAGGACTGAAAGGTGATAAGGTGATCTGAATATTCCTGTTATTGGCCTGTGTTTTGAGCAGCATGTCATGGATATGTACTCCTTTGCATCCTGTTATACCATCCTCTGCCCAGCCTTTAGACATAGAGCATGCTTTCATTGGGTTCCGCTTTTTGATTTGACAAAGTGAACGCTTCCAATGATTGTTTTATCTTATGGAAGGCCTGTGTATTTTCATTTGTCTCCTAGATTGTTAGCTCTTCTTGTGTCATTTTATCAAACCCATTGTAGGAACTTTTACCTTCTCTACCACAAAGTGCTCAAATGCATTCAGACATGTTGACTGTCTTGATTTTGTTCCAACCAGGGAGATTTACTACTATTTTCTGCTGTTGAATGGCAATTCAATTCAATTCACTTCAATCGGATATATTTAATTTGAATGAATGAGTCTGATGAAACCAGAATTGGCACGATGCACTAATGAGAAAAATCCCCAAATGTATAGATTTGCAAACGACTGGAAAGATGTTTTGTTATGTTTTCCATTTCACTTTGCCTTTGTAAGCAGAGCAGAGTTGAAATGATTAAAACTGTAGAATTATTAATTAGTTGAATTCTGGATAAGTCTGTAAAACATGTGGTGTAAGTGAATGGAGCGAAACAGATTGACACCACATGAACTGGTTTGGCTAATGCAGCAAGCTGCATTCACTGTGCATCAATATTCATAATGTACAGAGTGATAATTACTATCATCTGTTGAAAAAGCTGAATGTGAATGACAAAGTAGAAATTTACAATCTCCCCCTAATGTTCTTCCATTTGTTTTCCTTTCTGTCCAAACCTCATCCATCTTCCTGTGTGCATTTGGATCCTTTTTTCACTCTGTCAGGGAGACATTGGGTTCCCTGGGGAGCAAGGAGAGACTGGGTACAACGGAGACAAGGTAGAACACCTTTTATGCATATTTCTGCATTATAAATGCTCAGACATCCTCTAACTGCCTTCTGTGTGTTTCCAAAAGCCCCTTCACTGCAAACTGCCTCCAATAAACACATATCCCTGTCTTTGTTGAAATGATGTCTTTGCAAAATGACTTAGCCAGATGTCTGCTGTCCAGCTTATGGGAATTCTCATGTTAATCCTTCACATTTATCTCTGTGTGTGAGCAAAATCTAGCCCATCACAGAACAGTGTGAGCCCAAGGGATGAAGAGTACCGCATGCTTGTCCAGTGTCTGTTTCCCCAAAAAGAAATTGGCGTTGTGTGTTTTGTTTTTGAACCCTATCAGAATGTTTTATATGTTTGTGTTGGACAGGGTATCCAGGGGGCTCCAGGGATACCAGGACTCCGTGGGAAACCAGGACCACAGGTCAGTCCTAGTTTGACTGTTAAAACCAGAGATACTTTGAATTGGCAAAATGCTGACACAGTACTATTAATCTAAAGATTAAAGTCAACAGTTTGCACTCACTTGCTATCTAACCAAGAGGTTAGCTGAGAGGATGAAACTCGCATATCTGATGTCCTCAAGTGCTGCTGTCACCCTCAGGGTCACCAGAGTAGTTTACCTCCCCTTTTTAGATCGCAGCAATTGTGACTCATATGCAAAATATTTGCTTTCACAGTTTCCATGAAAAAAAAAAACAATTGATTATTCTTTTTATCTTTTTTTTTTTTTTGGTTTGTAGTATTAATAAATTACTAAATGCAACGACAATTTACTTGTTAGTTAGCTTCAAAGCTGTAATAAAATGGAGTAGACCAGCTGCTGACCAAAATATAATGTTTTAAATTGTCCATTTTGTTTGTGTGTACACAAACCCATTTAACTGTATATGGTACTATGCATAGTGGTGTGATGTGACAAACGTATCTTATCTTATCTTTTCTACCCCTAGTATTAAATGAATTATTATCACTTTACTTAAAGGTTGGGTAAGCAATTTCTGATTACATCATTTTAGTTAATATTTGAGCAAAACATCAACAAAACACGGAGAGCAAGGTCATCCCTCCCCCTCCCCCCGGTGCTCCCCAAGAAAACACTTTCATTCACGAGCATGAATCCTCCCTCTGTCTGTGACTGGCTGGTGTAATGTTTGCTATGGTGTGGGGGTCAGGCTGGCCCCAGTCTGTTTCTTTCCAGGTTACAGACCCAGGGTTATGTATGAAGATAAGTTTTTGTTGTTGTTGTCATTGTTTTTTATATGATGTGACAAAATGTAGGTTAGAAATCATGTAGAATTGCTTACCCTACCTTTAAGTAAGGGAGCAATACCACTCAGTAAAACTAATTGCGGTGAGCAATTTGTGGAAAATCATTTTATATTTTATAAAATATTCCAAATGGAGAGCATTCATCTCATCTGGAATCCATGATTATTTTCACTTATTTTCACAGTCTGCAGTTCATTTTGTAGTAGTGAGAAATGCTGTCATAGTTTAAAAATATCTGCTACCTTTTACTGTAAAGGCTGCTATCTAATTTAGTATAGATGAACATTTTATTGTACAAGTTGTTTGTGTTTTTCATGGAGGGCTGGACGATATGGCAAAGATTTAAATCACAATATATTTCTTTATTTTGGTCGATACAATACAATTCTGATATCGATATAAACAATATGAAAACCACAGAGATGCTGCTAAGAATGTCCAGAAAGAATATCTGTACCCACAAACCTCTGAAAAATTAAATAGCATCCATAAAACCGTATGTTTTAGATGTGAAAATGTTAATAAAATAAATCAATGTTTACCTTTTATTCAAAGTCATAACCAAGAAAAGTGACATTATAATCAAATAAACAAACTTTGTCAAGCATTTTTCTCATAACAATGTATATCAAAAATATTGAAAATGTGTTTAAAAGTCGTATTGTTATTTAATATTTTTACATTGCAATATATATTGTTATTGAATTATTGTCCAGCCCTAACATTTATGAAAAAAAAAAACTCTGTTTTTGTTACTTTGGACGAATTAATTGCTAATGTAACTACCAGTAAAATATTATTAAAAAGAGAAAAATACTTCAGTAAATTTACATCAATTGTTGTTTTGTTTTGTTTATTTCACAGGGAAAGCTAGGAGAAAAGGGCCCTGATGGTGCGCCTGGACCACCGGGCCCTGAGGTCTGTATTTACAACTCCTTTGCTGCATTGAATGTGTTATTGTACGTGCCACAGGTACAACAGACATGCATTCTCTTATCGCTCATGACAGGGTTTCCCTGGTGACATGGGACCACCGGGAGAGAACGGCCTTGAAGGACCAAAGGTGAGCTAAACCATCATCCTGCCTGGGAAGGCTATCAACAAGCATGTCTCGAAACACAAAACAGAACCTGACTAATAATTTACAGCCACACTGGTGGAGGTGCAGAGGTGCTTTGAGCTTGCTCAAAATACATTACCGTTATATGCGGTGTGTTTGCACCTCTGTATTTAATAGTGTAGGTGTTATTAGTGTTATTAGTTTTGCCATAAACTTTATTTAGTAAATTATTGCATTTTAGGAATTCAGCAGCGTCAAGACGATTTATCATGTTTGGACCATGAATGTGCCTCCTGCACCTTTATGGCGGTCCATCTTATCCAACCAAGAGAACTACTCTGCCTTTCTTACAATCCTGTTATAACTGTAGCTAAAAACTTATGTCTATTTTTTTTTTTTTAAGTGCCTTGCATTCATTTTACTACCTTTTATCTATCAAGGGAAAACCAGGGGCCAGAGGTTTACCAGGGCCAAGAGGATTGCCTGGCTTGGAGGTAAAACAACCGGACACAACCCGCATTAGAATAACCCCAAAGCTGCAAGAAGGCATAAAAACTTTATGGTGCAAATCTTGTTTTTGCTAAGAGACGTGGTTTGCATCCCCAAACATATGCAATGTTAAGATCAATATTCTCTGTTTCCAGGGAGATGAGGGTCCTATCGGGCCACCAGGACCAACAGGACTTGAGGTGAGACATTAGATAAACAGATGATGCTTCAGAGGTGGTGGGAAGGATGTTGAAGACACTATGGACACAGTTAGTGTTTGGACATTTTAACTCACTCTTATTCAGTGTACGTAAATATGTCTTTGGTCAAATAAAAATCTGAATCCGAATTTGGTTTATTTCCGGGTAAGTTTTCCCCTTATGAGTTACTTTTCTAGGTGTGTTGGTGTGCCATACTAATACAGACAAAGTTGCAAATACCTTAACAAAAGCAACGCTTAAACAAAAAACAAACACATTATTATTTTTGCAAGGGTCTATATGGTATACAAGGAACACTGTAAATATAGTAAAAGTTGAGTCCTTAAGTGTTTTTTGCAGGATTGTATGTTTGCTTAAAGTGTAAGACTATCAAAGCTTCAATTATGTGTGCCATTATCACTTGATGTCTGGAAACCATAGCCGCATCATGAATCTCAGCTTGTTTGCAAGCATGGCAGTCAGGCCTGCTCATCAGGCAGAGAACCCTTAAAGGAGAAGATCGATGTCTGGTTTATTCTAAATCATATGTTTCTTTTAATCTTAGTAGTCTGCATTATAAGCAGTATAATTTCATTGCCATGCTTTAATTACGTCTAACAAAATGATCCCACAGTGACTTTTGTAAATAGCTCTTAGGTGATAAGGCAGATCTTCTTTAAGGATTTTTTTTTTCCTTGATTTGCATCAGAGAGAAGTTACAAGTATGTGTGGTTGAAGTTTTATAGAGGCTGCTGCAGCTTTTCTCTGGATGATTAGTCACTCTACTCAGGATGAAGAACTCTATGCAACCCATGATCTTGGCCAGCAGGGGGAGATAACTGTTATTACCTTGTTTATGGATGACAAGGTTTATAGCTGCCATAAACTGCTGGAAGATGAAAGGATTGCTGCAGAAATAGAAGATCTGTTGAATTTATTTTTAAAGTGCTTTATTGGCTGATACATTATCTGACCTGGAAACAAAATCGTAATCCCAGATGCAGTCCGTTTCTCCTTTATCATGCAGTTCTTTCTGCGTCACCGTCCTTTCTTTCACTAAGACTACCGTTCACACTCACCCAACATCCACCCACCTGCCTGTCTCACTCATTAACCTCTTTATCCACAGGTAGGTGGCTTATGACTCCCTTAGGAGCTGTGATTGATCTCTGGTCAAGTGCTGCAGATGCTCTACTGTTTGCTAGCCTCACATTATCTGAAAAGAACGACTCCTTCCTCTGTGCAACATATGTTCTTCCTTTTCTTTCTGTTCTTGTTTAATTGATTTTGTCAGTCATATAGTAGTCATGAACCTAAACCCAGTGATAAGAAGTTAACATTTAGAGACCAACTAATAATTCTCATTATATTATTCTGTATTTTTATTGTGTGCCTGAGTGAAATAAAGTATTGGCCTTAACTTTTCTACTAAAGTTGCCAAACTATCTGAGGTAAAACTCTGGAAATGTTGAGTCATTCCATTTTAGGTAGCTTAGACATTTCTGACCTAGAGGTATTGCTGTTAAGAGAGAAAAAAAAGAGTGGGCATTTATCCATCCTCTTAACCACAAGAATTATAGGAACATTACGGTCATTGAACACTTTCACAGCCTGACAAAATGTCCTGTCAGCATTACCTGTACACTCCTCTGCTTATTCCAGCAGTGTGTACTGCGAGGTGCAGATGCTTCACTGGTCTCTCGTCAATCTGGCAGATGAAACGAAACAGACCCTTTGCAATGGCTGAAATTTAGTGATGAATTGCAACAATGCATTAAGTGGGGAGGTTGATGTCTGTTATTTGCTAGTCATCGTTCTCTGTCTTTTTTTTTTTTTCAGGGTAGAATGGGAAGAAAAGGATTTCCTGGGAAGATTGGGCCAGAGGGAGTCAAGGTGAATAAAAGCAAACTCATTTACCATCCTTCTCCTTTTCCTGAAAGTGTGCAAAGCCAGTGAATTTGTCAAGCCGTCTTGCATCTAACAGTAAATTTGTGTCTTCAGGGGGAACCCGGCATAACAGGAAAAGTTGGACCCATGGGAGAAAGAGTAAGAAACCCTGACATTGCCACTTCCTGTATTGAATAACTTTAGTTTTTCCAAGCCGTTTTGTTAAAGAAAAAAAGTCTTTCCATTCATACATCCAACATCGAGTTTCTGTGTTTCAGGGCTTGGTGGGTTTCATTGGACCTGTGGGAGAGGCAGGACTGCCAGGAGAGAAGGTTAAAAAAAAATCTTGTTCTGCCTGTTAATTTTATTTTAGATGTCTTCACAAGGTAAAGCTGAAGGCTGAATTTTATACTCATGCATTTTAGGGCGATCGTGGGGGGATGGGTCTTCCTGGACCACCGGGAGAAAAGGGGTCAGCGGTAAGTCATGACCTGGCACAGAAAAAAAGGAAATCTATGACACCTTTTTAGCATATCAGAACTCAAGAGGTGAGAGAGGGAACTGGTTTAGAAATTCTGACTGGGAACTGGAACAACACGCATATCTTTTCAGACCAAACCAGCTTTGGATATATAAAGACCAGAAAGGTTCTTACAGGTCAAAGTTTATTTCAACTTTTATTTCATTTTGGATCAACTTTAGCGTTTTGAAAATGATCAAGCGTGTGGGTGGGCTGCTTCACAGATTATTACTGGTCACGAAAAACGATTCTGTCATCTCTGCATTTGACCCTGGATCTGGAAATAGATAGGAGACATGTGGGGATGTAACAGTTTGGGCAAGTAAGGTCCTATACTATACCATGAAACACTTTGAACAACCTGCAACTGAGAAAGCATCAACATTCAAGCAGGTACAATAATGGAAATGGGAATTGTTGAAAGCAGTATTTATCCTTTTCAAGTCTTTGAGGGAGGTACGTCCTCATCTTTGATGGGATTTTTTCTCTTCGTTGGATTTGGATTTTTTTTCTTTCTTTCCTGAATACACGACAAAGTTCTTTGCAACTGAGTGGCAGCAAGCATCTGATAAAGCAGTTGCACATCACAACTATGTAAATTGTTGGATTATCCCAAAGAGTTCAAAAGTGCAAATTTAGGAAAATTTCATGGCACTTCAGGAGAGTTTGAAGGAAAGAATGCCCTGGCTACGTTTGCAAAACTATGGGAAAAAAAACAAAACTGTTTCGTTATTATGTTATGCGTTGAATGTGTTGGATTGATAGGTTATTTAGAATGACGTTTGAGCTCCATCGTTGTAGACGTTTTGCACATCTGAATAGTGTGCATATTCCTGCGCATGTCTGTTGGGAGGGGCTCAAGAAAGAGCTGAAGGAGGAGCTCTGTATTATGTTTGTGTTTTCCGGCTTTACAGAAATCTTAGACCGTGTCTGTTATTCCCATGGGAATTTACTGATATTTGAGGTCAGGTCAATACAACTATGTCAAAGAGGAAAAGAGGCACATCACCCCATGGGCTACTTAGAAGCATGTTTTCTGAGCTGTGGTTTGGCACTTGGCAGGAGGCGTCTGGCTGGAAAAAGTTGTAAAATTTGCTTAAACAAAGAACGAAGTAATTTCAATGGACTGCTTACAATGATTTACCTCCCTAAAGGGATTTAATCACGACAGGAAGTGCTGACTCCTCTTAAATGCAACATGGATTGTCTGAAAAGATTAAAGAAAACTAAGTGAGAGGATGTCCGGCATCCCTCCAGTCTCAGTGTGATCCTCGGTTTTACGGTTGTTGTACTACCCTGTCACACACTAACATGCCTCTTTCAAGCAGAGCAAATGGTTTCTTTGTCATGTGGTGGCTTCATCTTTTATAGCCCATCTAACGTATATGACGGCTGGAGTGGATAACAATTTAGTCATCATTCTTGCTGAAACACAGAGAGAGGTTTCCTGTTGGCGCTCAGCCAGTTGGATTTCTCTGAAGGCTTCGCCACTCACATACTCACATACACACTCACACTTCTAAGGAAGTTCTCTGTTGGCTCGCTCCCTCAACTACAAACTAGAAACAGACCCTCTGGAAAAGACAGCATCATACAATGTGAAGGAAGCTGACCAGCAGAAATCTATAGCTGCTAACAGAGAGCTCATATTGTGGGCATCTATGTTTTATTTCTGTGGGCACATGACATCAGAGCTTCCTACTGCACTACAGGCTTACATGTTGAATGGATTTGATTGTGCTCAGATGTCCTCACACCAAAACCCTGTTATACACTTTTTACAAAAGGCATGGCCAGAAAATAATGTCCGCTTAAAAAAAATAAAGAAATAAATAAAAGAGAGAGAGAGAAGCAGCCAGAAGTAATTTTTTTCTGATATGAAATCAGCTCCTCCAGCTGTCCCCAGGCGTCTTTTGTCCCATTTTCAAGTCGCATCAGATGCAGTTTCCAATGCAGAAAGTATTTCGACAGACGTGTGCTTGTGCTGCCACTGTGTGTGGATGAAAAGAAGTTGGGTGCCTTAAACAAATCCAGTGCAATTTAATGAATTTAGTGCAAGTTTGTGTCTTCGTGTCAACACCTCCCTAATTACGACTCACTTGGAAACTTTTCTCAGTAAAAAACTTTTCATGTAAGAGGAGTAGAATCAATGATCTGTGTGGTGATTAAGTTAGGAAAAAAAATGTATTTCTTTTTATTATTCCCAGATCATTAGTATTATTGGAGTTAGTCATTTGTGTAATCCGGTTTTGTGTCAGTTACAATTTGTGTGTGTGCGCTTGTGTGTGTCTATCTGTCTGTGCAACAGGGTCACCCAGGGATCCCAGGTGAGACTGGACCTCCTGGACCTCCAGGAAGACCAGTAAGTAATCAGAGTTTTGCATATTTTGCAGGTTGTTGTTGTTTTTTCCTCAGACATTTTAATGTAATGTAATAAACCTTGGGTAGCAGAAGGTGCAGCTCTGTCAGGGAAAGCTGTCAAACTAAGAATTCTGAATGGCTATCTCTTTTAATAGCAGTTATAGATCTATTACTTGTTGATTACGTTTAGCTCAGATCCAGTGTGCCACAGAGATTTTCTGAGCATTATGAGACCTGACAGCCTCCCGCTGAATCCGCATTACCTTCCTGTCAGTCAAAAACCCAACACCTATAACCAATTAGAAGCAGCCTCCTCCCCTTCCCTCGCTGTGTCCTTGCCCCGGCCACGCTTGGCAGAGAGCAGGTCCGGCCTGGGTTCAAAGTGGGGGCCACTGAGCCACCAAAACAAACATAAATATGGGGCTTTGGGGTGCAGCGGGACAGGATTCCAGAGCAGACCTTTTAATTGGTGTGAGTGACAGATCTAACAACAAACCCCACAGTGTGTTCTCAAGGTCAGGTTGCCCCCTCCCTGGGGTCAATAGCCAGGGGGCCCTGTGGTCTGTCAGTGTAAACCTTTGTTTTATCTCTCCTTCCTTTTTTTCCTGTCCCCTTTCTCTCCTTCTTTATCCCAATTATTTTTCTTTTGTTTGTTAGGGCCCTCCTGGAGCGGCTGGCCCAGCTGGTACCAGAGGACCTAAAGGCCTGAGGGTACGTTTGAGAGTTCACACCAGTTGTTTGTACCCATTGTGTCACAGTCCCCAGCCTGAGGAGCAGATCATAAACTTGACAGAAGAGCGCGTGTGAGTGTGTTCAGATTGTATCTTGCTGCGCTGCTGGATAACGTAAAGAAGCAAACAGGATGAAAGGATGTGGACTGGTTTAAGAGGCACTGGTACTTACATGGCCCATAAGAAAATTCAGAGTTGAATAGTGAGCCAGTTGCATCATCATCATTTCATTTCAGTTTAATTCCACAAAAATGGCGTGACTGATATTGGTCATAAGAAGAATTCACTGTGAGTCTAATTTCACAACTTGTTGTTGTTGAAAACTGCTTGAAGATGAAAAAAGTGAACTGCATAAAGAAGATCTGATCTGAAGGTGGATTAACAATGATTTATATCTGGTTTTTGCTTCTTTTTTTATCATATTGTTGCAGAAAACACTGTCATCAGTCACAAAAACTACTGGCAGCTTGAAGCGTGAATTTTTTTAAACAAATTTTGACAATGTATCTCTGTTTTGGGGTTTTCTTTTCTAAATGTGCCTAACTTATTTGAAGAAACTTGGATCACAATGCAAGTTGCACTGGAGTTTTTTTTTATCATTTAATTATAGTAGTAAACACACTGTACACACAACATAACTTTAAAAGGGATGCAGTAAAATATTACAAACACACTCCACATGAATGCTGTTGCTGTTGCACGCCATGTTGCTGTTTTTTGTTTTTCAGTAATTAAATCAACTTAATGTTTTGAACTTCCCAGTATAGGAATTTTTTTCTTTTTTTAACTCTTGCGTTCTTGATCACAGATGTAACAAATGGAGTTTTTATGGCAGTATTGCATTTAGACGCCACATTGTTGAAGAAGATTATTTTTTCTCAAGTTGACACAATACCTCAAGGTTATCGAAAAATGTCACAGACATTCCCCCTTTTCATCCCCTGAGATCAGATGTTAATAGCAGCTGGTTTGTGAAATCTGTCCTACCTAATTCAGAGGTATGCAGAGAGATCTGATACTGGGTGGACATGAAGATGGGAAGCTTGGATGATCATACTCTGATCTGCATCTGCAATGTCACATTACCCCTCAATTCTGAATCACTCGCTGAATTATAAATTTTCAGACTTTGGACAAAGTGTGTAGGTGGTTACATCAAACACTCGAATGCTTTCGAGCATACAAAAGGAAAACCTCTGATTTATCAAATTCTGCACAGTTAAATCATAAAACTTTTTTTTTTGAAGAATGAAAAGCAGGAAAGCAGGGAAAGAACCACCTGGAGTTGTACCTGGGCTAATATCATCAGCAGAACCCTCAGAACAGATGAATAATGCTGCTCATAAAACCTGGCCTCTGGAGCACCATACAGCAAATCAATTTTCAAATTCAAGCTTTCAACCAAGCTTCTGTACTGTACTAAGCAAATACAGAGGGAAAGATAATGAATTTTGAGGATGACATTGGCTCTAATGATGTTTGTGTTCAGTTTTACTTGAGATATCTATGCTTCTGCTTTTAATATTTTACTGTTTTGATACTAAGTTCCTGCAGCTTTCATTTTTCAAAGGTGACTTTTATTGCTTTAATCCACTGAGCCAGCTGGAAAGTGGTATAAACAAGAACTGAGCTTCTTTATCTGGAGCATTCATGGGAAATGGGTCTCACTGTGGTTGGCCTGGGCATGCTAATATCTCAAGCTGTGTGTTTCAGTTAATACTAATGTCAGCAGCTTCCACTGCCAGTAAATCTGTCTTATTACTTATATTGACTAGCCCAAGATAAGAAACCTGAGTGCTGCATGTAACAACACACGCTGCCTAAACACACATGGACTCCTGTTACAGCAAGAAAAGTAACAGATTTAAGAAGGAAAAAATAATTTTTTTAGTCTACTCTGTTTTTGTTTAACACAGCAAATAAACTCAAGGTTTATTTTGAGATGTCGATCCTAAATAGAACTTCTAAGTGTAAAATTACACTGTATTTACAGATTCTTGCAGGATTTTTTTTTTTCTCCCAGCTTTTTATTTGTTAGCTACTTGGAAGAAAGCACAGGAACTTTATGTTGACAGAAATGCAACATCTGTCTCCACTCAGATACAACACTGGTCTGTTTTCTAACTTGAACATTTTGTGGAGACTGCATGTTGGCATCGGACCATAGGAAGTTAGTACCACCGCTGTCTCCGTTCTCTGTGCCTTGGCTTCATTTGCTTGTCCAAAAAAGTTGTTGACTCAAACTTGTGGATGTGAGACGTGAGGAATCACCAGTTTGATTAATCATACTCTGGATCTGATAATTACTCGTGACGTCGAATGAACTAATCTTCCGTGAATGTTTCCCATATCGAAAGCCGCATCCATCTCATTATTCTTCCATTTCAGCAACCTGAGGTTATTAAAAAAAAAGGGAAAAAAGGGTAGTTTATAGTGTTGATTGTTTTGAAATCATCATTATGGCATTCAGTTCTGCCTGCTTTGAAAGGAATTAAAAAAACAAAACTTTTATAAATGTGACTTGATGTAGTTAATTAACGTTTATAATAAGTGTTTTTCCGTCCCTGGAATCAGTGGATGAAATATTTCCCCTACACATCGCCTAATCAAGCTATGTAAACGCAAGCAGCGGGAAGCAGGTACCCCAGACAGGAATGTTAATGAGCAGTGCTCATCCAGCTCTACGTATAATAGGCTTATAGCACTTCAGCTAGCAGTGTTCTCCAACGGGCCAAACTCTCATTGTGCACAACAATCAATCACTCAAATAACAAGGCCTACTTTGTGGCTGTGTTATGTTTAATTTAGAAATTTTCTTTAAAACTGTTCATCATCCTGAGAAAATAACAGTGAACTACTTGTTTTGTTTTTTGTTTTTTTTAATGACTAATCTGATTGCATTTAGCAAGCATCATCCAAAATATAGATGGAAACGTTTCTGGGTACAGGTGCAAAGCAGATGGACTGCATTGGTCCACTGCCTTGCTCCCATTTATTATTATTGCACACTAGACTAGCAAGCCTTTAAGTGCTTTAGATTAATAATGTTTGACATTTGCAGCAGTGCAGTCTAAACAGCGGGGCTGTACGCTCTGATTTTTGGGTGTTTAATGGTGAATTGTATGCATCTGTGTGGACTCTTAATAGAATGTAGTATTGAATTAATGCAAATCATAGATAAATGAATTTCACTGCCATGAGACACAGTCAGAGCTATTTTGGACCAAGCTTTGCAGCAGACATACTGTATATATTACCTCTTATATTTCTGATGTCTCCCAAAAAAAGGTGCAGTTTACAGACACTGAAACCCTCACACAGCCTCCAAATATGTGGATTCTTTTGGTGTCAAACTTAAAGTTGATGTTTGACGTGACAGCACGTTGTCGGCTGTCTGGCAGTGTTACAGTGACCTCTGTTGGTGAAGTGATGGCTGTCTTGTATTTCAGGGAGCGATAGGGCCTGACGGTCCAACAGGAGAGATGGGGTTAGAGGGCAAGACGGTAAGCACCCTGATATTAAGAAAATCATACTGTGCAGAGAGATGGGATCAAAATGATGTATAATGCATGTCAGAAATGTTTCATTCATCGTAAAATAAATCCTTGAAGGGACAGTGCTAGGAGAAACTGGACATCTTCTCGTTATACATGCAGGACAGGAGATTTACAATAAACTGACGCTTCAAACTACCGGCCATGGCTCATCCTGTCTTCTCTCTGCAGGGTCCTGCTGGTCCTCCAGGAAAAATAGGTTTCCCAGGATCACAGGTAAAGCTCTTGGGCTCCTTTCTTCTTTTCCCATCGTTCCGCTCATATATTTATTAGTGCTTATGCTCCTCTGGAGGAGTGGAACAGCAGCATGATTTAGATGACCTCCACTCCAGTGAAACAGAAAGCACACCTTCTTTGGTTTTCAAAGGCTTTATGTATCAGGACATAAATTTAAGGGGGAAAAAAAAAAACTGGTCTTTACTAGGCACTAAAATAATGCAAAGATGACCTCAAATGAGCAACAGCACCTGAAATATTACAGCGTGTTATTATATTGCAGAAGGAAAGAATGAAAAAGGAGGTGAACCCCATTATTCTATAGCCTGAACCACCTGTAGCACAATAACTCAAAGTAATTATTTTTGGTTATTAGTCGCACATTGTTGTGGAGTATTTTCTTCCCACTCTTCTTTCCAATGTTGCTTTAACTTGTTAAGGTTTGGCAGCATTTATTTATGCACAGCTCTCTCTTATTTTGCTTGAATTGAGGTCTGTTCGGGCATTGACTGTGCCATTGCAACACCTCCATTCGTTCTTTTCAGGCATTCAGTTGTTGCTGTTGAGTCAGAGATCGTTGTACCTTTGCATGACCCAGTCTGAGTCCAGCTCTAGGCATCAGATAGCTTCACATATAACTCCAGAATACTTTGGTAAACGAACTTGCAAAACAGGTCCTGTTGTCTGAAGAACAATCCCAAATCATCAGCCCTCCACCATCATGCTTGGCAATTATGATGTCTTGCCTGCATTTATATTATGTTTTTTTGTGTTTTTTACTGAATGTGATGCTATGCTATGTGACCAAACATCATGACTTTGGTTCTCAACTACCCAAAGAACATTCTTCTAGAGGTCTTGTGGGTTGTTTAGATGCAATTTTGCAAACCTACTGTGCTGCCATGAGAGAAGAGGTTTTTCCTGGCAAGACATCCAAACAAGACAAGGATACTTGTGGAGTATTTTTTTCCAATCTGCAAATAACTTTAATGTGCAAAGTAAGCTGTTTTAAAGGCTGAGCTGTAGCTCTAGAGTGTTTTGTATTTTCTCTGATGATTGCATGATAGACGTTCCTAGATGTCCACTACTGGGAAAATTAGCTGCTGTTTTGAATATTTGAGCCTCCTAATCTTTCCCACTGAATAATACTGGATTCCAAATTGTTTTGTAATGGCCTTATAATCCTTCCCACATTGATGGAAAGCAACAATTCCTTCCCTGAGGTCAATAATGATGTCTTTCCTTCTTGGTGCTGTGTGAATGCACACCCAAATAATCCTGGCCGGTAATCTCCCAGTAATCTATTTATAGGTCTGATCACATTTGCAGATGATCAGTCAAATAAATTTGTGTTGTTATCTATCTGCTCTCTCAATTTCTCTGGAAGCACAAAGGGCTTATTTCATTTTTTTAACACAATTGAGCTGCATTTTGTCTTAGTTTTTGTTAAGTAATGATTCATGATGAAACAGTGCATCATGTCATGTGTTGCTGTTTTTCCGAGGAATTATCTTTTTTTAGGCTTGTTAAGGAACAGATGACTTTTATTATATCTGATTAGTAAACCATACTTTTGAAAAGAGTTTTCTTTTTCACAGCTTTATATGAAACGAGCAGTCTTGTGGGTTATCGTCAGAAATGGTATATTGTTCATGAGGAAAGATTTGTTGTTGACTAGTTTTCTGATAGTTTCAGCCGAAATACATGCTTAGCATTAGTTTGCTTTTCCTCTGAAGAACTTATTGGTGGAATTTGATATTATAACGTTGAAGTGAAACATCCAAAACTCCTTTTCATTGCTGAAAAGATCATGACACCAGTTGTTGATAATTATTCAGTATTTTTGTTGAAATATTTATAAGCCTAACAACAGGAGTCGCAATGAAGCACATAAAAGAGAGTGGAGATCAGATACTGCATTCTTTCAATGCAGGCGATGTTTATAGGACTACAGAAAAGCTCTTGTCATTCTCTCTTTATTTGTTAGTTTTCTGGGTTTGAAATCTTTGCTTTGTAAATAGATGAGAGCTGATTAATCGTGTCCTTCTTTTTTCCACGTCCTCCCTCCAGGGGAAGATCGGAGAGCCAGGCGACACCGGGCCTAAAGGTTTTCCTGTGAGTTCATTTATCCTTTGATATGACCATTAAATGTTTTGGATATTTCATACATTAATGCATACGTCAAAGAGCAGTGTGGGGCTGAAAATCTTCCTTGGTTCACTTCAGCATGTGAGCTGGAGACAAAACCATCAACCAGCGCAGGCCAAAAGGAAAAAGAAAAAAAACAACAACAGATGTTTACATGCATCAGAAGTGAATAATAGGTGTAGCAACCAGCACTGGGTACAGTGGAATAGTCAACAAAATTATTTAATTGAGACGACCTTTTATATTTATCTGGATTTAGTTGGATTACAGCTTGTTTGACTGTAAGAAAATGATCAAGCTTGTATAAAGGATTCTCCAGTGCTGCCTGTGCTAAACGTAATAATAGAGGTGCTTTAAAACAGTTGCAAAGGTATTTTGATAAATTCATTTACCAAATCATTATCATGACTGTTACTTAAAAACTCCCGGGTTATTTTTACCTGGAGGTTTATTCAAACAGACCTTTGGTATGAAATTAAAAGTAGCAAGACCCAATGGAGTGCACAATGGAAAAATGAAATAAACACATGGATACATCAAAAGCATATATTTATTCATTAGGGAACTAATTGACATGACAAAAGCACAGTATTGCCCTCTAAAGGAGAGCTCCCAGATGTCCCTAAAAAAAAAAAAAAAGTTTGCTGACTGATTTCTGAGGGTGTGACACAAGACTAAGCTTGCAGATGAGAAGTTGGTTGATGAGGACACCATGTGGAAGACAGGACTGAATAAACAAAGACTTTAAATATCAAAATACTTAACCAAGGTGCTGCGAGGTAGGGCATCACAAAACAGTCCAAAACAGATTAACTGCCAGTGACGTAGCAGGTGGAACAGAACAGGTCAGAAAACAAGGTGAACATGTGAAGATCTGGGACGAATGAAACCAGGACGTACATCTACTGAGGGCTATAACTGGAAACAAACACAAGGGTTTGCTAATCTGCAACAGAGACATTGCCTGCTTTCAAAACCACATACTATACTACTGATATGTACTAATTAGTACAGAATACATGATATAGTGTTCAGTATACAAACAATTGCAAGATCATCCGTACGCCAAAAAAGAAAGGAAAAAAGCCAGATAGTGTGCCTCTTCTGAAAGAAATTCCAATGTACAACTGACCAGTCTAGCCCATATACTCTACCCAATACTGTAAGAGGCTACAGTAGGGGAAGCCATTCACATCGGTCACCAGGACGGCTGGCTATGATCACTTTTGCAGTGTCATACTACGTAGTAATGCCGACTGCTGTATACTGGTGTCTATAAACAGTACACAGTGTGTGATTTTGAAGACTGCCCTTCTGTGAAACCTCAACACAATACACAAAGAAACAAGAATTTCAAAATAAAACCTGGAAAAAAAACTGTACATGTTGAAGGTTATTTTAAAGAAATTATATATTTCTTTAATGTTGTTTAATTACATATCCATATAAGAAACTGAATCATGTTTTATTACTGAAACCTTCAAGCTCCGTGTGTAAAGAATCCAAATTTTGAGGGCATCTGTGTTTAAAAGCAAAGTCAATACAGTAATGATGATGAATACAGATGATGTGCTGGGGTTTAGCTGTGATCTGACCTCTCTGTCTTCAGGGTATCCAAGGACCATCTGGACCTCCAGGGGACAAGGGAATAGACGGCGAGCCGGTATTTTCAGCATTTTAGACACACCTTCCCTTCTTTTCCTCAGTTTCTATGCATCCTTTTACATCTCCTGTCACATAACATTGAATCTCAGTCTCTTTGATTCAGTTTTTACTTCCTTGAGGCTCAGTTGGGCCTTAGCTCATCAAACTTTTCCCTTTGTGCTTCTCTTGTGCTCTTTTATCTTCCTTTGGTATAAGAAAAGCAGCTCTATCCACTCATCCTGCTTCTTTTAACACACCCATTTAACAGAAAGGAGGTAGTTTATGAGATATATTTCTTTTTTGGCAATTGAAAACATACTTGCCTGCATAAAATATTTCCTCTTTAGGAGCTAAACAAGTGTCTCATCCAGCACACATTTGTTCCGTGGTCACAGCAAATAGGAGATTTAAACTGCCATACTTTCATAAGGTCCACCTTTTTTAATGACAGTCTTTTCTGTGCAACATTTATTGTCCTTTTTGTGATTTTGCTTTGTGAGTAGTGAAGCGTATTGATAATGTGTCAATATGCATACAGGCTGAATTTAGCTTAGTGATATTAGAAGCACGCATCCACGTTTTGCTTTCATCGGAGGAATCACAAGCAGATGTTCTCATGCTCCTGTTAAATAAAATTTGCACCGCTTGCTTAATCTTCCATTCTATATATTGGATGTTTTATTGCTGTTTTCATTGATTAACAGAACACATGTCCCCTGTTGTTGACTTTCAACCAGGAAAATCTAGCCAGGAATAATAATGCGACCACATGGGTTTCTTCAATTATATAATTGCTGTTGTTTGGATGGGACGCAAATCAACCAGACAACTATCATTATTCAAATCTATTATAATCAATACGCATTGATGGAAAAACATCAGTGATTTAGTGACTGTTAGTCATTGTATTTAGAGCCAAAGTATTTGCAGATGGCTTTCAGATTTATCAGCTGGGGGAGATCAGTCACAATAAACATAACAGGATATTCTTGCTTTTTTAAAAACACAATAAATTAGAGCTGGTTTTTATTAATTGATTTTGTTGTTGCTGTTGTTGTTGATGTTATCTCTATAACATCCATGTTGTCATTTACAGGGACCGCCTGGGCCACCTGGGGTCATGGGACTGTTAGGAGAAATTGGCCAGAAGGTGAGCAACATAAGAAATGCACTCCTGCACACAGGTGGCTCCAAACACGCATGCATGTTAATTCCCCACGTTCTGGTGTTCATCAGAACAGCTCGAAAGGGTACTGTGAATACTAAATGATCAAATATGTGACATGTGTTGTTCATCTTCTGTCAGTGATTTCAAAACATTATGATTTCGGTTATCTGTTCAAATACCAATCACAGCATATCTTCGTGTTCTCCGACCTCTTGTGATGTTAAATCACAAAACTCTTACTTAACACATTGTTCATATGCAATGCCAAGGAGTGTTGGTTTCTGATCAAGTTCACCATTCCTCTCCAATCTCATTTCGTAAGGGTCCTCCGGGAAAAATGGGGGAACCAGGACTGCCAGGCGAGCCTGGAGAGAAGGTGGGACTCTTAACACCATTGATGTTTGCACAGATCTATAATTCTAGATTTCATGGTTGAGTCCAATGTATAATGAGGTGGGGGTTTTTTTTGTCTGTCAGGGAGCTATTGGACCTGCTGGGAACATCGGAGAGCAAGGACTGATTGGACCAAGGGTATGTTTGTCAAAATAAAGCTTAAATATTTTCCTTTAGTAACAGCTGGAATCACTGTTGTGGACTTATGTGTGTATTGATGTTGCACAGGGAGAGCCAGGCCTAGAGGGAGAAGCTGGTTCAGCTGGTCCCGATGGATCCAAGGTGAGCAGCTTTGCCACAATGTCTTTGAAAGTCCGAACCACAACTATTATCCGATATAAAAATATTGAATGGACACTTGCTGTCATGCCTACATGTGATCAGGGTGAAAAAGGTGACATGGGTCAGGAGGGTGACCAAGGTGAAAAAGGTGAAATTGGACTTAAGGGAAAGGAAGGTCCACCTAGTAGTCCTGGACTCCCTGGTGTCCGGGTAAGTCACCTGTCGATCACATTTGCCTGCACTGATTCTGAAATCTCCCCTTAATCTTTTTTTTTTGTGGTATAATAATGTTCTTCTCTGTAGGGTCCAGAGGGGAAGCCTGGCAAAATCGGGGAGAGAGGCAAACCAGGTTCAAAGGTATCAACATCTGATGAACTCTGATTGTCTGTGCTGTGTAAATGTATTAACGCATGTGAGGCGTATAAAATCAAACTCTGTACAGTGTGTGAAAGTGAAATTCCCGTACGGGACAAGAAACAAACTAACTCTGACAACACAGATGAACACCAATATTCACAAACAGTGATACGGAAATTCTGCACAGCCAAACTTCTCTTTTGTGAATGTTCAGGGCGCTAAAGGACAATTGGGAGACCTCGGAGAGACGGGGTCGATAGGAAAAACTGGACCACCGGGTGCTGTTGGGCCAAAGGGGTCCAGAGGGACTATTGGACACGTGGTAAAGTGGAATAGTAATGATAAAGAAAAATACTCAAAGCAACAATCACTTGAGTCACTTGAACCCTATGCAGTATTATGTAGTTGACTAATGATGAAATATTTGTTCTCCTCCAGGGAGCCCCTGGTCGAATGGGTCAGCAGGGGGAAACTGGCCTCCCAGGTTATGAGGTAATAATACTTTGTTGAAAGTCTCAGGATGTGAGTGAACAACACGAGCCTGATGTGACTATTTAGTGCAGTAATTCTATATAGCACAGTTTCTGATGTCAATCTTCACAGGGCCATCAGGGACCTCAAGGCCCCATGGGGTCTCCAGGACCAAAAGGTGAAAAGGTACACTTCATTCACTTATGAGCAACGTGAATCTCTTACTCTTCCCTTGAATTTTAATTCTGACATAGTACTCTGGCATAGTACATCAACGTTCTCACAGATCTGATTTGTGTCTGCAGGGCGAGCAAGGGGATGATGGGAAAGTAGAGGGTCCACCAGGTCCTCCAGGTGACATAGTAAGTCACGCTTGACTTACTTTTTTTTGTTTGTCTATTGTGTTCTTCTACAAGGTCAGAAAAATCAAATAATTTTCACTTCATTCATATATTTTCTGTTTTGTCAGGGACATCCAGGTGACAGGGGAGAGAGAGGGGAACCAGGAGACCCAGGATACAAAGTAAGTATCATCACCTCATATTGCATTGACACATTTTGATGTTTAGGGCTGATTTGGGATAACAGCCTGTTGTTACATTGAAGGGTCAAATCGGTGTGGACGGCGAACGAGGCAGATCTGGAGCTCCTGGACAACCAGTGAGTCTCAAAACATGTGAATTCCTCCCGCACAGCTCCTTCATTGATCCACAAACACGGCATATGCCAGCACAGACCGTCTTTCTATGCTTTCACTTACATAACGAATACATTTTCAGGGACACTCTGGACCTCGAGGACAGCAAGGACCCAAAGGGGCCAAAGGAGATCAAGTAAGAATGTGAACATGAAAGCATTTGTTTGCTCTGTGTGGTAAAGGGCATCTCGGTGTGCAGGCTTGAAAACTGAAGTATAAAGAGTTGCAAATATTGTCCACACCACAAATATAACAACAATTACTATTGTTCTGTTAATTAATATGTGCTGAGAAGAAGATAGCTCTTGTAACGAGGGTTAGATTCTCCTAAACGCCCAACGACAACTTTCAACAATAACAGTTGATCTAAATCCAATTTGGGGTCTGGATACAGTTGTTGTGCTTGGTTCTTTTTTTTTTGGGGCCGCACAGTTTATTGAGCATTATTGCTCACAATGTTATTATTCTTGTTCGTTTGTTTGGTTTTCCATGGACCGCCCATAAAGTTTTCTGTGGTTTTGGTGCGTGTATTGTGTTAACTTCTGTCCACAACCTTGTGCATGTCTGTAATTCAACTCGTTATAAGAGATTCAGATAGCTCTACGTGATGGGATACAACTAATCCTACTTATCTATGTTTTCCATTTCAGTAGAATTTAGTTTTTAACCATTTCTCATTTCTGCATGCATCCATATAAAAAAACGGATGAAACTGATCCATCTTTTGGGCTCACTCTTGCAAAAAGTCACGTTCTGAAAAAGCCCAGGTTGATAAAACGCAGTACTGTAGATAGGGATGATGTAATAACTTAATAATCAACCAGAAGTTATTAAATAAGTGAAATCACATTTTATTTCCTTCATCACTTATATGTCGGTCCAGTCCTCTATAGTGTTAGAAGTTGGCATTGAGGACCTTTCTCTGTGGACTGGTGACTGCCACCGCTGCTTCTACTGACGCCTAATTCAAATGAAAACTGGAAATTTCCAATTTCAAGCTGGCATAAGAAAAAAAAAAAACTTAAACACAAAGTCAGACAACCTAATTGTGAGGAAATATATTTGACAAAGTATTAGTTGAGTATTATTTCTATTTTTTCTATCTTCCGCTAAACTGCTGATGAGAATTACAATTAACGCTTATTAGAGATAAAGAGTTTTGACTTCCTACTTCAGAGGTACATCAAATGCAACATAATGTGAACTTCAAATTGGATGAAAATAAAGATGTGAAGACTAAAATAATTCTACTCTGAGCTGGTACTTTAACATAACGGCATCCTGCAGATCTGAGCCGCTCACTGAATTACATATTTTCAGATTCAAACAGCCTTATATGAAGTGACAGTGTTTTCAAAGTTATGTTATAATCTTATTTGAACTTTGTTTTCTCTCACTTCAGGGTCAAAAAGGCAAAAAGGGTCAATTAGGACAAAAAGGAGCCAGAGGAACAGAGGTATGCCACTAATTTTCTGCACACCCACAGTTATGAAGTATCACTTTAATGTGGGAATGTTTTACATGCTATTAGCCTTAAAGGCTCATATTAATGCGTCAAAGAGATCAAAGCATGGAGCAGAGAGTCGTTGCACTCTGACCAGTTTCCTGATCAACACTCTATTACCCTCAGGGTGGGGGTGGTCCTCCTGGTCCCAGAGGTGTGGTGGGACCAGAGGGAAGAGAGGGTGCACCAGGGACAGATGGAGCTACTGGAAAAGATGGCAGTAAAGGCATACCAGTAAGATTTCTTCATTAACCTGATAAAGCTGCTTGTTTACAAACATATATATACGTACATACAAAGTTTGGTGAAGCTAAATCACTTGTGCTATGGAAAGTTCATTGAATCATTAGATGTCTATGGACAAAAGCAATCATTTTAACCTGAGAGTGTAGCTAAAATAAAGGCCTCAAAGAGGCATTTCTGATCTTCTGGAGACCATAAACATATTATATATTCAGCATACTGGATTTATATTCTCTTCTGCTCCAAAGTGATTTTGGGGTGGGGGTTGGATAGATGTTTTATTGTCTTTCATTTTGTAGGGAGAACAAGGTGACGATGGTGAGGAGGGCCTTCTTGGTAAAGCTGGTGCAAAAGGTAAAACTGGTGTTCCAGGACTCCCAGGAGATCAGGGGGTCATAGGACCAAAGGTAAGCCAGAACCTGAGCTATTTAGATGGTTTTTTTTTTGTTTTCTTTACAATAGCCCACATTGATTAAAGTACTGAAAGACTATTTTTGATAATGTGTTCATCCACCCAGGGTGAGCGGGGTCTTCGAGGCCAGAGTGGTCCTCCAGGAAAAAGAGGCTTCAGAGGTGGAATGGGACTACCAGGGCTACAGGGAGACCGAGGACCTAAAGGACAACCTGTGCGTATGACCCGGACATACTGTTTTATGAATATGTAACACATACACAGACCTATACGATTTTCTTTTGATAAATGTTTCCTTTTTGAAATGTTCTTGTTTAAATTCTTCTTCAGGGTGATACAGGGGAACCAGGTTTTCCAGGAATTCTGGGAGTTTTTGGACCAAGGGTATGTTCATAATTAAGCCACACAATCTTACGCAACAAATAAATGCAAAATATACATTGTGTTTTTAAAATATTTGCAGAAAACAGATCTGTTAAAGCCCAGCTCGCGTGTTTCCTTTTTATTGTTGAAATGTTCTCATTTAGTGCAATGAAAGAAAGCTGTTTATTTATTTGTTTCTGTACATCACACATACTTGATATAAACTGTTGGAGGAATAGACAATACGTTCATTCAACACTGTCCCCATCCTGCATTTAAATATTAAAGAAAGCTTCTTTAGAGTCCAAAAACACATTCATCTGTCTTATCATGTGTCTTTTTGTGTTTTATTAAAAGTACAATACAGAACGTAAGGCCATAATTTGATAGAACAGCTGGAATCACTGACTTCAGTGTGTAGCTAGAAGATGCCAAGAAGCAGGACAGCAGAATAATCATTTATTACAGTTTCAAATTGGTGTACAAAGTGTGTGATGAGTGTTTTAAATCTTTTCTGCTGTTGTCTTCAGGGGCCTCCTGGAGACTTTGGGCCAAAGGGCATTCGGGGACCAAAAGGGCCACAGGGTACAATGGTAAATTGATTAATAACCTAGAAAGTGTGACGGTGACAATCTCCACAGCCCCTATTTATTGTGTCTCTACTTTTATTTTTCTCTTCATCAGGGTAGAACAGGAATTGGTGGTCCTGTTGGAATTATAGGTCCCAGTGGAAGCGCAGTAAGTACTGTACTCCAGATAAGCTTACAGATTTCTCTCATCGTTTGTTGTCAGAATACTCACTCCTCCATGTACTTCTCCTTACAGGGTCCTCGAGGAGAGAAAGGCCACCGTGGAGAGACTGTTAGTGTTCTCAGCCTGTTCTCTTTTTTTTTTTTTAAGTTGTATTTTACATTATTTGCCATGTGATTAATTCAACTGATCATAATATCTTGTCTGAATTTTTTTTTTCTCTTTGGACAGGGATTTCAAGGCCCCAAGGTATGTGTGCATGGGACTGTGGACTTATTTTAGCTGTTTACTCGACAAGTGGGTTGTATTTTAATGTGGACAAAGAGCATAGAAGTTATACTGCATGTTTGTTCTTTTCCTTATCAGGGATCTCCTGGGCCTCGCGGACTCCCTGGACCTCCAGTAAGTTGTCCACCCTAATAGAGTTAAAGAAAATTAATTTTTGAGGTGTTGGATTTGTTGTCTAAATAACTGAATTGTTTTTTTTTCTTCCCTCTTTAGGGTCCTCCAGGTGTCCCACTGTCATTTGTAAGTCAGAAAGTGTTTATATATTTATTTTACATTCAATAAGGAAAAAGTACAATCCCAATTCCAAAAGGAAAAAAAAAATCCAATTATTCACAGATTTCACAAACCAAAACCTTGTTTACAATATAAGGTAAAAAAAAAAAATAAAAATCAGATATTGAAAATATGTACCATCTTCAGCAGACGGGGGAAAAGGGTAATTTGTTAACTGCTGTGTAGCATTCCCTCCTCTTTTAACAACAGTCCATATTCTGTATATCTGAAAACTAAGGAGACCAGTAGCAGGAACTGTGGGAGAGGAACGTTTTCCATTCTTATTGGGACTGAACGCAGGAAATCCAAGTACTGTGTCAAATAGTGCCAACTGGGTGGCAGCATGTCACGTTTTGGACTTTTGTCTGCACCTAAACATCTGGCTTTGGCTCAGAGAAGGCAGGAGCAGTTGAGAAAAGACAGTTATTTTCACATACTGTATGTCTTTAACCTGCTTGATTATGAATAGCATGGAAAAGTGTGTTCTTTGACTCTAATTTCCAAGAGTTCCTGAGGCCGTGCATTGATTTCCATGACAGAGCCATGCTTGTTTTTAAGAAAGTCCTGCCTGGGGGCCTGAAGATCAAGGGCAGGCGATATTGATTTTTGCCCTTGTCCCAAGCACACAGGGACTTCTCCAGATTCTAAGAACCTTTTGATAATGAGGCATTCTAAGTAATCACAATTTAACCTGAGGAATATTTTAATTTTTCTGAATTTATTTCACAATTTGTGCCACTTGCTGTATATTTAGTTAGTTATATTGAGTTATTTGTTGATCATGTCTCAACTTGTGTTGCCACCAGCAAATTAAAAAAATCAAATATTTTTCACAGAAAGGGAAAATGAAGTGTTTTATGTTGAAATTTTGGTTGGATGAGATGCGCAAAATCATTTTATTCTCTTGTATTTGCATTTTACGCAGTCTTCCAACTTCTTCAGACTTGGGATTGTGATGTGATGTGACGTGTTATCCAGAAAGAATAAAATGACACTGACTATAAAGAAAAGATAAGATTTTTTTATTTTGCTGTAGAGAGAAGATGGCAGTTTGTTTGCGGATTCACTTACTCCTGTCAGAACCAAGGTTAGTAGGCCTACAGTTTGACATTTCTCTATGTTTTGATGCCATTTAATGCGTTTAAAACTCTGCTGACCCCCCCCCCAACAGAATAAGCCAGTGATGGACCTGCCGATGCTGGACCAGGGTGCAGAGATCTTTAAGACCCTCCACTACCTCAGTAACCTGATCCAGAGCCTGAAGAACCCACTGGGAACTCGGGACAATCCTGCCCGCATCTGCAGGGACTTGCACAGCTGTGAACAGAAGTTAAATGATGGTGAATCATGATGATTGTTGTGCAATATACAAAGACAGTGAGCACATTTTAGTTTAAGTAAACTAATTATTCAAAATATGTTTCCAATTTCAGGCACTTATTGGATTGACCCCAACCTGGGTTGCTCTTCAGATACAATAGAGGTCTCTTGTAACTTTACTGGAGGAGGACAAACCTGCCTTAAGCCAATAACAGTATCCAAGGTATACATGACACAATGTCATGTCTCGGGGATTATACACATATTTGTTACACAAAACAAAACTTGATAATCTCCTTCTTTTCTGCAGCCAACAGTCAGTGTTGGTCGTGTCCAGATGAACTTCCTACACCTGCTGAGCTCAGAGGCCGTTCAGCACGTCATCATCCACTGTCTGAACGTCTCGGTGTGGGGGTCAGCTCAGGATCAGCTGGTTGCCCAGGATTCTGTGAGATTTAAGGCCTGGACCGGGGAGGTTTTCGAGGTGGGAGGAGAGCTTGAGCCAGACATTCTGGAGGATTCCTGCTGGGTAGGAATGATATATTGTACTCTGATTTGATGCCTTTTAGATTATATAGCCGTAGTATTCAGGGTCTCACAACATACCAAAATTTGCTCATGTGTTGGACTTTCAGATAAAGGATGGACGCTGGCACCAGACGCATTTTGTGTTCCACTCCCTGGACCCCACCTTGCTTCCTGTGGTCGACATCTACAACCTCCCAAGGCCTAGTCCTGGCTCACATTACCATCTAGAAGTAGGTCCTGTTTGCTTCCTCTGAGGGCCACTGTCTTGAGCGTGGATGGACAGACAACCACCCCTGCAAGATGCATTCATTCAGGCACGGAGAGCAGACACGTCTTGAAAACATGGTCTAACCTTGTCCAAGTGAGAAAAGGCACCACCCCAAACCCACCCCACCCCACCCCCCTACTCCCCCAGCAGATCCTGTACAAATCAGTACCAAATTCCCATTAGACTGCAGACACAGGGGACGGAAGCAAAGGAAACAAGGGGAGGGGGAGGGCAAACAAGAGGAGCTGAGGAGGAGCAGGGAAGTTCTTGCACTAACGGCTTCTCGCTACAGCAAAAGCTTCTTCAAGCTCCTCAAGAGGGAACTCCACATGGATGCCTGCTTGGAGGTAGAAGGCCACACAGTGACTCCAGAACATTGTTAAGTAAAGGGAGACCAAGGTGAAGTTCGACATTGGACATTTAAGATAACTTATTTTGTAACTTTATACAGTCTGTATACTGTGTGTACTTTCTTTTTAAATAGCAGAAATTCAGTTATGTAATAATAAAATAATTAGTGTAATTGAGATTGGGGTCATGTAAATGCACACACACACACACACACACATATATATATATATACATATATTTAAATATATATCTTGTGTAAAGAAATAAACTTTAAGTGCAATAAAACAATGAGACAAATGAGAATTTGCTAATTATGGGAGGATTTTTAAGGTGTGCCATTTTATTTGTCTTTGGTGCTCATCTCCTCACGATCTCACGTACAAAGAAGTTTAGTTTGCTTAAATTGAGCATTTGGAGCAGAATAGCTCCAGATGTTATGTTTCAGTTTTCTCCTTGATATGGGAAAACCAGCGGCATGCAGTCAGCTCTCAGTCAAAAGCCACAAACCAAAGCGTGCAAGCCGTCCAACTGGACTACATCAATGTATTTAATTTTTATTCCAGAGGTCGTTACGCATACATTATTGAACCAGATGCCACTGATGACTAGGGAGAATTTGGTAGAGATTACATGTCAGATTTAGGAGGGAGACAAGTATGGAGTTCAGGTTCTCAGTAGTGTTTTACTAAATCCTCTCTAACTGTGGAGTGTGACAGTTTCGTGCTTTCTCATTTATGATTAAAAACAAGAAGTGTTATTAGTTAGTCAGCGCCACCTACGCTATTTGCAGCAGACGGACTATAGGTACAGGCAATCCTTAGAGGAGAACTGAGCCACAGGAGGGGGGAGAGTGGGTGCAGGAATCAAAATAAAATCTTTTATCTTTTATCCCATCCTCCCCCTCATGCATTGGTGCTAAGTAAATAACCTAAGGTGCTTACCATAGTGCTGTTGTTACACCACTTTTCTAAAAATCTTTCTAATGTTTATAGTGCATGCTTGCTTATACAAACAAAAACTCCTATGTAAAATATTACCGATGGTCCCTAATGCACTACAATGGTGATATCCAATCCAAAAATGACATAGTTTCTAAATTATCAACCATTTGCTGTTTATTGAAACCTATTTCTGTTCAATGCTGCAATTTAAGGAGATGCTTATTCTGAGGGAATTTAAAACAAAGATTAAAAAAAAAAAGAATTCTGCTTTCGTATCCATTATAAATCACAGGGTTTAAAGTATTTCTAAGAATAAAGTTTTAATTTTTCTGTACAAATCCCCCCTCAGCTGTATGTAATATTTTTTTTTAGAAACTAGTGGGGATAGTTTTAACTAAATAAGATATTGCTTTGTTGTAGCTGGACACAAGTGTGTATAATTGTGTAAACCTTGCTGTATACAGTGGATCCCCTCTTGCTAATTTAATGTTATTTAATATTAAAGTGGTTGCTGACAGAGCAATTTTCTGTTGGTTGAAACAAATCTACTCTTTCTGACAACTTTATATAGCAGTTATCCCAACTGGTCTTGGAGTTTATAGACTTTTTTATGTGTAAATTTGGGGCTCCAGAGAACAAATTTATTGCAATGTTAATTCTTTTATTTTTTTAATGTTTTAATGTTGTTTTTCCTTTATGATAGTCAACCATGTACTGTATCAGAACTGTGCTATATTATACCTTGTGTTTCAAGAATTATGCAAATATGTGAAAATTGTTTTTTTTTCTTTTTTTGTAAATCTGTTCTTGACATTTAAAAAAAAAAAAAAAAAGCTAAGAATACCTCACAATTTTACACAAGACTTGGAGCAAAGATTTTCTATTGCCTTTATAATTCAAACTTGTTCGGAAATATCAGCCAAATGCAGCAAGTCATCAAACTCTGAATAAGACCATTTCTGGTGGATTCATCTTTTATCTGTCTTCTCTTTAGTCATTGTTCAATGTACATTTGTTCAATAAATATTTTCAATTTGGGTGTGGATTTCTAATTATTCAATTCTGAAAGCGTCACAATGCCTACACGTGTTCTCCGAGTGCCCATTTAGGATTCCTCTGGTTACTCCATATTATTCAAAACATGGTTTGATTATTTGATCACTCTAAGCTGTTTTTTTGTTCGAAATATAGGATGGTTCATGGCCAGTCAGAGGTTTAAAAAAACAACAACAAAGATTTAAAAATAAATTTTCAATGTCTAGTAAGCAGTGTGTTGACCCTTGAGGCAGAATCTTGTACAAACTGAAGGCATTTCAGTGATTTCTGTGGCCACCCAGCACATAAAGAATTACAGTAATCTAAACTGGAGGTGATAGGTTGCATGGATAAAGAAATTTAGTATTGATAAAAGATGAGAATGACTTTATTTGAGCAAACTTCCAGATTTGGACCATCACAGTTTTGGTGGGAAAAAAAATGTAGTGGAAAGGATGTTTATTTCATGCCAGAAATTCACTGAATAGGGCCACTGCATAGCCTAGTGGTTAAAGCAGGCAGCCCATGTACTGAAGTTCAGTCCTCTTACAGCAGTCGTGGGTTCAACTCCCACCCTATGACCCCCCTGCTGCATGTGTCTCACATTCCTGTCTCTAGACTGTCAATAAACATAAAGACAAAAAAATTGAAGGAGAAACAAAAAAAAGAAATTCACTGAATCAAGGCACAGCAGGGAGAAGGGAGGAATTAAAAGTGTGATACCCTTTGCTTCAGTTTACAAATAATTTATAATGCAAGATCTGTACCCTAATGTGTGAAAGAAACCTTGTCTCTCAAAAGGACAACTTTATTCAAGTCTGGATGTTGTCTAAGAGTTTTTCATAAAGTCCATGGGTTTTGAAAAATGGATGCAAGAAAGTTTGAACATAATCTTGATCTTTCTTCCTTATATGTTTAAGCTTTTTTTGTTGTTTTTTTTTTCTTCAAAAGATTCATTTATTTTTGACATTACTTTACAGGCTTTTTTGTTTAGCATGTCGACATACCTACATACTGATGCTACATTCAAGACCTTTTATCTGAGGCTCTTCTGATAAGACAAAATCAAGACATTTAAAATCAGGCAACAGTGTTAAGCGTGGCAGCACAATCGATCAAAGAAAGTCTTTGCCAGTTTCCCCACAGAATCCAAAAAAATCAAAGGAACAAGTTAAGTAATACCCTGATGGACACTACAGGATTTCTTAGGGTCTGCAAAGTGTTAAAATCCACAAACATTCAATGCGGGTCAAACAGGCAGCTGCATAGTCAGAAAAAGATGTATCAATAATTTCCAAGTTTGCAAGACTAAGGCCATAGCTAATAATAGAGGTCAAGGAAATACATTGCTGATGAGAAGGACCAGACACATCAATCACAGGAAGATTGCATCGATTTCTTGTGGTAACAGGTCTAATGTTGATCATTTGACATTGCCTCGGAGCCTGGAGCCACCAGATGCTGCAGAACCAGTTTTCTATGTAAAACACAAATGAGACTTAAAATAAATAAATAAATGACATTCTTTTTGTTTGGGCTGAAGCGATTTCCTCCACATGGTGTCACTGTTGTCCCCTGGATTACCTCATGGACAGCTGAGTCAAGACGTTTACCAAAGACGTTATACATGTGATATAATTTGAAAACTCCCTGAATCTCCCACCAACCTATTAGTTAATGTAATATGTCTTTTCTAATTGTTATAATTAACTTTTCTTCCTGGAGTCAGTGTTAATTATGTTGCAACACACCCCACTCACCACACAAGTTAAATAGGAAGATAGTATGTTCACGAGCATGTGTAACACACTCGGCATCTGTTTCATTTACTCGAAGAAGAGAAAGGGCAGAGAGAGATACAAGCTAATTTACTCTGGTTTCATGTAAACACTTTCAGTTTTGGATTGTTAAGCACAGATGTGCCCTATCATGTAAAGACCGTATGAAGTGTGCGTCATAGACACAAAATAAATAAATAAATACATTGCCATTTTCCGTCTTTCATGTCGCTTAACTAAACGTAACAAATTTCCCAAACTGTCAAGAGTAGTGTTTTCTTCTTTTTTCTTTTTAACCTTTGCGTTTTTATGACCCTCCCTTGAGAATTTGCGTTGGCCAATCGCTTTTTTCAGTATCCACCCAGCTTTATGCTGCATTACATGAATACACGGATTTTTTTAATGATAAGATAACGCACAATAAATCAGGATCCCAAGTATTTTTATGGAAAAAAATATTTTTAGAGGAACGTACAATAATGAATTTTCCTTCTTTTTTCTCAATCCTCTTCATTATATTCGCCGCTTTAATGTATCGAATATTTGTTTAATTAAAAATTTTGAAAAGTTTCCCACAGCACGTAAAGGCAGCTCCAGTTTTCAACGTGCACAATGGTGACGTTTACCATATCATGATGGCGGTAGCTTGGACTATTTTGAATTCCGCTCCGCTTTTCGAAGTTTACGTTGCGTCCGAGTGATAAAACGGCATGCTACTCTGGTGAAAACACCAATTAAGTGAACCGCTAAGATGGATTCTGTCCTGGGAGACGACCAGACGCTCCCCGTTGATATCAACGGAAGGTAAAACTAACAACGACAACTAAAGAGCTAACGCTAGTTAGCATGTCAGTGCGTTGTTGTATGTTCTTGCCGCTAAAGCAGAAACCGTAAAACATGCACTTTAACATTGTATTGCGAAATGTGACATGGGTATAGCACAAACGTTAATGTTCCGAATATGCTACGTTTCTGAATTAAATATTTTTAAGTGTACCGCTATTTATTCGTCTCGAATAGCTGGTGTAACATTAGGTTTAATTGAATTTAATCGTCTTACTTCACCAGGCGTTTCAATTAACAAGCTTCAACCATTAAAAATATTTGTGGGTGTAATGTAAAGGTAGCTTATTAAGTTAAAATTAATTTTGTACTTGCTCTGAATTTATTAATGGTCTATTTTGTGTGTTTATATATATATATATATATATATATATGTAACAAATCCATAAATCAAAGTAAGCAACACTAAAAATGTCGAGGTTGTAATAGTGAAAGTTTCGTAGCTGATTGAAATAATGATTAAATTTTAGCATTTCAAAAAGCAAAGATTGTTAGACCATGGATATAAACAGTGATACGTTTGAGCTGATTGGATGCTGCTGTGATGGAGGTCGGTTTTTTGAGCTGTCATTCTGGAGTGAATTCAGGCGGAAATTATGTGAGCCAATGAGTTCAGACTGCAGCGGCGACGTATCTCTCTTCCCTCTTTGTACAAGTGGAAGACTGAACATGGTATGTTTGATCTTTTTTCCCCTCCCTCGTGCGCTCTCCTTGACATTAGAGAAGAAATGTGATTGCGGTAGGTGAACTTACATTATTATTAGCTGAGTGTAAGTACGTTGCTGCTGAATATAGTTAGTTTGTAAGCTTGTCTTGCTCCAATTAGAAGTATCTTTGCTGTTTAGTTTGTTGTGTGCCCTGCTTTATCATACCTTTTAAATGACCTGCCCCAGCTGTGTTGTGAGGTAATATGTTATCCAGCTGGTAAGCCTGTCTCAGTAATACAAGATGTTAGTTGATATGTGTGGTGTGGATTACTTGTCTGGTAATTCTGAAACCTGATTCTGTTTACTGTTTAAGCTTCAAAAATATGACTTGCACAGTCTTGGGCCAATCGCATTTTGTTATTTTTCTGTTAAATTCTGTATATGGTGGCATCTGCTTAGCGGCTTTCATGTTTGATGGTAGCAGCTGAACAAAAGTGACATAAAGAGGAAGTCCATGTTTACTAGCTTTTGCATTGTTTCCTCTGGAAGGGTTACTGCTCTGCAGACAGCAAAAGCAAAGCTATAAAAACAATAGTGATACTGGAAAACTTTAATGTCATCTATTCTTTTAGGTTAATTTGAGACACTTTCTGCTGAATTTGTGCTGTCATAGCGCTTGTTTTTGAGTGCTGCCTCCTTTAACCACAGGAAGAGCTCGTTTGGCATGTGAAACCTCAGTGATGCAATGATTGTCAGCACAATTTTACTGATCATCAGTGTTTTGTGGTAATATATTTTGTACCCGGCTAGGTTTCATATGTGCATTTTTATTTATTTTTTAAAATTTTAGTCTATTTCTGGGTGTTTACAGTCACCACTGTTTTCTTTTCACCACAAATGCAGTTGTCTTTAGTTAATTTTGCAGTTTGTTTGGTGTCAAAGCACAGAGAAAAAATAATAATTAGATGCATTATTATTGTTGCAGTCTGAAACTACAGTATATCTGTCAGAAATGGTCAATGCCAGGGTGAAGTGTAACATTTCTGTCATTCCTGTTATGCTGCTCTGTGTAAACACCTAGGGTTTCAGTGTGGAGATGGAACTCGTTTTCACATGTCTATCTGGATTTCTGAATATTTAATTTAGAAATAAACCAAACATGCTACTGAGCTGGGTTTTTGATGACAAGAGAAGAATAGGGGGAAGTCATTCACTGCTTTGTACTATTAGATTCAAAGGTCAGGATTGTGGAACATGAGCTTGGGCCCACAGAGTTTTTTTTGTTTTTTTCCTTCAGACAATTTTCACAATTTGCCTTTCATGGAAAATTATTCTCTGTGCTGTGTGTAAGGCCACAGTCCCATCACTGAGTGATGCTTAACTGATCTAAGCCACAGTACTCTACTTGTCTATCAATGAAAGCCCTCTCCGTCCTCTGTTGTTGTTTTTTTTCTTTTTGTTCTTTGCTTTCTTCTTGCTCATTTGTTTGAGTTTAAATAGACTAATTTCTGGTTTAATTCTTGAGATTATCA
>JBAMYA010000004.1:4794096-4819679 GCA_037176975.1 Arrhamphus sclerolepis | reverse complement strand
AGCAAATAAAATGTGCATTTTTAAAGATAGATCTCCATCTCTAGCTTGTAGAAGTTTGTTGTCTTATGCACAGCATATTCTGAACAGATTGTTTTAATACACTCAAATACATTTTTAACAATGCTGTATTTTAGGAGAGACTCGGTAAAAGTTTATCAGGTTCCATTCTTTTTCTTTGTGTTACAAAAATATGACTGTTACAGCATACGGACATTAGGGGTGAGCCATTCTTCAAACGTTAAGGCAGTGTTGTTATTGTGGCATTTGCTAAACTTTTGAATACCCTTTCTGCAGGCTGTATTTTGTATCACAGCTAGCAAAAAAATACTATTGGACTTTCTCTTCATGATTTATGAATTTTTCACTTTTGTAAACACTTTCAGGTTCTGAGATTTTTAAGTTGTCTTGCATATCCTGCAGTTCCCCTCTATGTGGTGAGCTTGCCATCAGATGTGCAGTCTAAGAGCAAGCATGCTTAAAAAAAACAGCAGTTTTGGGCCACAATGATTTACTCCACTTTTAATTGCCTTTTTTTAATGACATGTCAGAAAGTCGAAATTGCAAGCTGTAACTGCTTTGATATCTTTTAATATCCTTCCCATGCTTCATAGGTGTCAATTAGCTGTAGTACACAACTACCTCTCTGTGGTTGCCAAGTGTACAGTTTTGTTTTTTGGGTGTGTGTCTGAATTTATCAAGTTTTCTTAACTTTCTTAGTGAGAACAAATCCTAACTGTTGAATTAATGAGTGAATGTTCAGGGCATTTTACAAGTCCAAACTTCTGCACATGCCACAAATGCTGTTTGTGATACTAAAATAAGATTCTTGAACATTTGAAGAAAAGCTGGTTTAAGAACACATATGTTGACATGGTTTTATTTGCTGAGTTTAAGATAAAAAAAAAAATCTGACAATCTGACAAATCTGAAAATTGGCCAGTCAGTTTGTAATGAAAAATAAAGCTGTTTTATGAAACGGTTTGAACATATGAACTGGAACAAGCACTTTAGGTTTAATTTTTCTCCATGCTAGGAGGACCATTGGGAAGATTAAGATATTACTATGGAAGTGAAAACAGATGGTTCATGAAAACCGCCTTCTTCAATCTAGATCTGAAGATTGCAGAAGACCTTTTCCTGCAGTGAAGGCAAAACGATATTTAAAAATGGATGCACGTAAACAAGAAACTGAGACTGTGAGATATTTGTGATGGCGTGCTTCCTGTCATGAAGCAGCAAACCATGAGTCAAGAGTTGGCGTTGTGAAATGTGGACTGCTGTTATATGATCAGCTGTGGGCTGCTTTAGCTGGTCTAAACAGGGCAGCTCTCCAGAAGCTGTATGACCTCTGATGCCTCTGCACTGAAAAACACGATTCCTTTCTGTTTCTCTTTATCTCTCTAAAATAAACATGGGGGCGTTGAAAATGAAAGCAGAATAGTCGAGTTATACTTGTGAGCAGGGTGGAATCTCCGTGTTTTGGATGTTACACAGGAGTCAAGATCAAATAAGTAAAATTGTGTTACTCATTCTTTGTTTTGCAGCTCCATCATTCTCTGACAAAATGTCCCCCGTTAAAGCTCTCACCATGAAGGACTATGAAAATGTGAGTGCTCTGACCCATCTACGTATTTTATATGTAACATTGATTGATGTATATGATTTAATTATTAGTAAATTATACAGTAAAAAAGCTTATCAGTATGAGGTATGCAGTCTATCATAACAAACGAGGTAGGAACTTGATCCATGCTCTGCTTAAAACCGAGGCACACCATTTATGGGCATTTAGTGATGAAGTTTGTAGGATGTAGGAGGAAGACGCGAAGGATTGAGGTGGACTGAAATCTATATTTCAGCATGTGATTGGAATGCAATCCTTGGATTTAAGACTTGTGCTGCCTGGCTGGCTGCATGATTAGAGGTTTTCAGAGGTGTCCAGACTTCTACGTCCTCCCTCCTGATAGTCTACCCAACCCCCAGTACCAGATGTATGCTGCTCTGAGCCCGGAGCACAATGATGCACAGTCTACTTCACATACACATAGACACACACACATCCAAGCCTCCCCTCATTTTGAAAATAACCATACACATGGCCTCTTTCTGCCATGTAAACATGTTGCCCTGCCTTTCTTCACAAATAGAGAGCTGAACTATGGTGATATTTAGACCATCATTATTTGTGCTGGCCTTGTTTTCTTTTATGAAATAAGGAAACTAATGGCCCAGATTGAATAAGGGGGAAAGCAACTTTTCTTCATCAGTTTCTTTTTCTTTCTATATATTAAAATGTTTTTTTGTCCCCAGCAAATCACAGCTCTGAAGAAAGAGAACTTTAACCTGAAGTTGCGCATTTACTTCATGGAAGAACGCATACAGCAGAAATGTGATGACTCCACCGAAGACATTTTCAAAACGGTGTTGTATTTATATTATCTATTAGTATTGTTTATGCAATTTTTTCCCTGTATTTCTGGCTGTGTGATTTGTAAGTGCATTGGAATATCCTTGCCTTATTAGCACAAGTTAAATTTTAAATTGATCCAAATTCTTTTTCACTTGTATCTGTGTGTTGCGCAGAACAGCAGTTGGATTGTCATTGCAACAATGTAATTTAATTTAGTGTACACAATTAGATTTGGATTTGGATTTAAAAGGAGTAGCTTTTGGAAATCCATTCAACTCTCAGCTGGACTCAGGCATCTGGATCAGCCCACTTTGTCTTTGCCTTTGATAGGATGGAGAACATTCCCTCAAACTTTAAATTCACCTCTGAGGAATTTTAGTTTAGTTATTATTTATTTTGATGAGGTTTCTATTACTTGCTCTAACTAGTAAAGAATTTATATAAAATCATAAAAATGAATGAATGAAAAGATCATTATCACATTGGACAGAAGTTTTTGTTTCTTTATTTTTCTTTTAGATTTCTCCAAACAGCATATGCCAAGTTGTAATATATTATTTGTAATATCTCTTTTCTGCAGCTTTTTTTTAATGCATGGTATTGATTTGTCAGTCCCAGCATCACAATTCCTCTATTTATAGTATTTACCATGATTGATAAAGCTAAATTTCACTGAAACCTCAGAAGTTTCAAAATGTACATTAGCTGCTAATGATTTCCATTACTATGATGATGAAGATTCAGGAGTGATCAGATCAGTTGGTCTCGACTCAACCATTTGATCTTGAGCATTTTTATTGATGTATGTATAATTGGGCACTGTGTCAGAACCTTTTTGAAGGAATATGCCAAAAAGAATATATATCATAATGTAAAAACCATTTCAGTATAATCTTGCAGTGTATATATTAATATCCTTAATAACAGTCCAGCTGTCAGAACAAACTAAATATCTTGTTCCAGATGTGCTGCTTTTTCTAAATGTTTTTTTTTCTTCATAGAACATTGAGCTGAAGGTGGAGTTGGAGTCTATGAAGCGAGAGCTAGCAGAGAAGCAAGAGCTGCTTGTGTCTGCATCGTATGTGTGATTCTTCTTGTTCAGACAGTTGATTACATGTTTTGCCTGACTTAAATGGTTCACATACAGATGCCAAAAAAAAAAAATGTGTGTGTGTGTATATATGTACGTATATGTGTACACAAAAAAATATATATTTTTTTTTTTCCTTTCTTTTATTTATTTATTTTTTCCTTTTTATTTTTTAGCAAAGCACTGGAAAGTCTGGCTGGTCGAGAATCAGGAGAACCTCAGCGTGTAAGAGAGCAAGCTCAGAGGGAGATGGCTGCGCTGAGAGACTCGTTCAGCAAGAGGATAGCTGACCTGGAACAGGTGAGTTAAAAATAATCTAAGTCAATTTAAAAGAAGATTGGAGATTAGAAAATCACTTTTAGTATTTATCATGAAGTGATGTGTTTACTCTTACAGTCACCATAGCCTGAGTGTTCTGTAATGCTTTTTTAAATTTTGATTAAATGGTCCTATTAACCAAATTATATTCTTGACCATTGACAGGATCACAAATGTTTTCTTTTTCTCAAATTAATACTACTTTCGTTTGTAATCATATCCAGCAGAGGAAAACACCAATGTGCAGTGAAAATAATTCCAACTCACTGGTAATTGCTGTAGTAATTTCCTTTCCTTTTGTCAGAGCCTGCAAACAGCAGAGGAAGAGGTTGAGAAGATGGCAGCAACTGCTGAGCAGGAGAAACGTAGAAATATTAACATGGAGAGGCAACTTCAAGTTCTTGCTCCACAAAAAGGCTCCGTCCCTGGTCATGTCCACACTCCAGTGCAAGATCTGCAACAGGCCCTCCAGGAGAAAGACAAGTATGAAATAATGAGATTAAAGACAAGCATATTGTTTTCGGATAAAAACTGAAGTAATCTTAATATATCTCTTATTTATGACAGTATCATTGAGCAGCTCAAAATCACACTATCAAACCAGGAAGCTATGAGCCATCAAAAACGCAGCAGAGACCAACAGACCGACTCACCATCAGCCAAGCAGCTATCTGACCTCCTTGCAGAAAAAGATCAGGAACTTGAGGTTTGAATTTGACAAAATAAAGATGTGAACAGTGCTTTGCATTACCTTCTTCAATGAAATTTTTCCTATTAAGCAATATTGCATTTTCACTTTATAAATCAAGAGGATGAAAGTAAGTTAGAAAGGTGTTCCATTGTACCTGCCATATGAAAAATTATCTCAATAACTGCTGACTGTCTCTCTTTCAGGCACTGAGGGACGAGTTACATAGAGAGAAGGACAAAACACATCCAGATCAGCAGGTTTGTGATCTTTAAACATAAAATGTTTTTGGACTGCTTTATGCTTGGGAGATCTTCTGTTATTTTTGCCAAACAAATATGTATGTCTCTGTCTTTCCTGCCATAGATGATTCAATTCAAACAGTTCATTTCAAACATGTAAAAAATAGAACAAAAATAAACAAAATAATCCCCAATATAAATGAATCAATACTGTTGTATTTTACATATTTGAAAAGAACTGGGAAGAAGTATAACTTATTTAATCCCACCCCTTTCTCCAAACTAAAAAAATATCTTCTTCTGCTTCCTTATTCTAAATTACACAATATTAGGTTTAATAAGATTCAAACAATAACCAATTTACTTAGTTATTCTGTATAAATTATGTAACAGTTACAAAATAAAATTACCATTTATATATTACTATTATAAAGATATTATTATTATTATTATTATTATTAGTAGTAGTAGTAGTATCTTTATTTATTTATTTATCGGGGACTTGAATTGCATTAATATCTAATTCCAGAAGTCTCTTTCAGACTACATGATTTTAAGCTCAAAAAAAGAAATTTTGTCAGCTAACAATTGCTAAGTTAAATAAATCTTAGCTGTGTGTTACTTATTGGCTGAGATGCCAGAAATACCAACCCTGTGACAGGGTGACAGCTGTAGTTGAAGAAAAGAAAGTAAATATGGCAGTCCTGAATGTTGTCACCTTTGAAATGCAGCAAGATCACCCGATTTTATACACTAACACTATCCCCGGGTGGAATCCACCCAAAACCTACTTTTACCTCTATCACTATTGCCGGGTGAAAATCACCTGAGCATGGGCCTGGAGGAAAGAGCCGGTTTTGGATTAGGGAAACACCCATGTGTTCATAGATGTCAAAGATGATGCTGAAGCTACCCAGGGACCCATGACACTCAGACAAATGCAACATAATTTAATTTATTTTATCTTATTTTACTTTTGGTTATTGCTATTTTATTTTTATTATTGCTAGTTTATTTCTTATTTATACCAGTATTTATATATTTATTTTAACTCCAGTGTTTACCTCACGGGAATCATTCACACTGGGGGCTATGCCTGTTCTGTCTCGGGGTGGTTGCCATGGTGATCTCCCTTGTTTGGGTGGCTCAGGGTCCTGCACTGCAGTCCAACAACTGTGGGGTGAACTCTGGGGGGGGCTGCTTTCTTTATGTTTCTAATTGGTATATCTTTGGTGTGTTATGGCTTTTATATGTTTTTATTATTATTATTTTCTTTTTTACAATATATATACATTGTTTTTATTATGTAAAGCACTTTGTGATGCCTTGGTGCATGAAAAGCGTTTGATTTAATAGTGAAAGTTTGATTTGATAATGAAAATCACGTAAACACATTTGCTTGGGTGAAAATCACCTGGCGATAGTGTTCTAGGGTTAAGCCTGATCAGTGAGTTGCTCAGCTTGCTGACAAAAAAAAACAAAACCTTGATCTGAAGGAAATCTGTGAGTTATCATCCAGGTCCTATGTGTAACCTACTTAACAAGGCTCAACATAACAGAACCATGTTTGAAAGATGGATATCTAGCATATTTGGAGCTGCCAGTGACTTCACCCATACCTTGCTTTCTCATTGGTTTCAGCTTGGATATGAAGTCAGGTAGTGTGAACAGGAGTCTTGTAGAATGAGTGCATGGCTGTGTTTCATGTCTTGACTTTTTCCTCTGCACAGCTCTTTAGGCACTTTGTAGTATATTTTGGGTATGGTTGTGCTATTGTCATTTTGCTTAACCATCGTAACAATTAACAATTTCAACATTGGATGTAGATGTTGATTAAAGATCTACTAGATTTCAGTGTTTTGTGGTTGTTGTTATGCAACTTGTGGTTTGTCATGACTGTTGATTAATGACACTTTAATTTGGTTTTTAAGCGATCTTCATTGCATTATGCAAGCTGTTGGTAAAAGTTTGATAGAAAGAAATGGAAAGCTTTTAGTTTGACAGTCCATAGTTTATCATCAGGCCTTGGCAACTGAGTTCAGGCCATGGCTTTAAGACTGGATTACCATGCTGTCTGGAGATGGTTCCTCCTGAGTTATTTTTGTTCCATCCTTCTTTATTACGTAAAAGAGGGTGGGAAAAAGTGTTACCTCATGCTGTTTGTTTGTTCGCTTGTTTGCTTGCAATAGGTGCGATAGGAGTGATTATCTGTTGCCATCATCACCACCTCCACAGTGCAAGCTCTTTTACCAGATGTTTTTTCTGACATCCACTATAACAGAAATGACTACAACAGTCCTAGAGGATTTGATCTGATTGATTGCGTGGGGGAGAGTGGAATAGAGGCGGAGGCAGAGATTAGTAAAGCTTAAGGCTTATAGAGCTTTGCACTCAGTCATTCTCTTCTGTGCTTCGCTTGCTGGTGCAGTGAGAGAAAATGATAGACTATCCTATGGCTGGCAGACTGATGGCCATTAAGTCACTGGACACTTGGCTTTTCGCTGAGAGATTTTTTCTTTTGGACTTAATTTAAGTGGTCGAATGCAGAAGATCCAAGGTACCATGAAGGACCCATGCCGTATTTGTGGTGTTTGTCTGGTGAGAAGCCAGTGTCGCTGGATCTTCAGTTCATCAGGACAGAGGAAGTTACAAGTCATCTTGTCCCACGTGTTGGGCCGAGAGCTAATTCGTGATGGCCGTGGAGAGTTCCTTTGTGGGAAATGTGTGTTCCAGTTGGAGAAGGTGGTTCAGTTTGATGTTAATATCAGCCAGCTTCAGGATGAACACAGCAGTCAGATCCAGAAGCTGCAGGCGGAGAAGGATCACCTGATCCAGTGTATTGTCCATATGTACAACAAAAACAACTCATCAAGATGTGACAGGGAGAGAACTGGATCCAAGACTCCAATCAGGTTGTCTGGGGTGGACAGTCCTAACGATGAAGCAGTAAGTCAGTTGCCACGTGAAGGACTGCAATTCACTGAAAACTACCAGGGGCAGAGTCGCATGAGAAGGTGTGTGAGTCTGGATCGAATTGTAAGTAAAGCGGCATTCCCTGGGCGCTTGGGCCTTAAGAGCAGCAGACTGGGTTCAGGAGCAGGGTTTGGTGGCTCTATGAAGAGTATTGGAAACACCCGCCACCGTTCACAGAGCATGTACCTGGACCTGGTCCAGCGTAAGGGTACACTGTGTAAACCTGGATTCAAAGGTCGCTCCACATCTCTCCAGTCACTGAATCGGGAGTTTTCCACAGACATCCCTCCAGAGCCTGCACCAAAACGAAAACTGAGAGAGCCCAAGGTTTTCGGATCTAGACATGGAACCATTGATGACCCAAGAGGAAAGGATCAGGCCAGAGCATTGCTCTATAGTTCCTTAAGTCAGCCGTCTGTGATCTCTGACCTAATCCAGATCCTGCGCTGCATCTCTAAGCATCACATTTCTGCCCCTGCAGGCAGTCGTATACCTATACTTCAGAGGTTAAATCCTGGCGCTCTTATCACTCGTGCCAAACGTAGGCATAGGGGCACAGAATGGAAGTCTCTGCATGACCTGACAGAGGAGTTTAATGATGAATACACTCCTGTCAGAGTGAAGGTAGTTACTTTCACTGTTACCAGCTGTGTAGATCTCTTGAGACCTGACAGGCAAATACGTCATTGCTAAATGTGTTGTCCCCCCCCCTCTCTCTCTCTCTTGTTGTTTGTGTGTTCTCGGATTTGCTGAGAAGAAGAGTGACATTAATAGATTGGAGTCTGTCAATAAAATACTTGGTGAGGAGCTAAACCAGGTAAAAAGCACCATTGAGAGCTTGACAAAAACACTGGAGGATTCTCAAAATCAGAACAAGGTATGTGAAGAGACGTTAAATTATTAACTGTTTTCTAGTTGGATTGAAAAGTTCATTTTTCTGAATCTTTCTGTGTGACCAGATCATATCAGAGAAGCTGAACGAGAGGGATAATGAACTTAACTCTGAGAAGAAGAATGCTCTGAAGCGAGATAAAACAATCCAGGGGCTCACTCAGGTCCTTGGAGAAAAGGAAAAAGAGGTAAGATGAATTAATTTATAACCAAACGTATCTCATTGTAGATGTTGAAAATCAGTTATTTTACTATCACCACTCTGTATCATACAAAGCCCTCATGGCGACTGATCTTTGTCTGTGTACTGCACAGATTGCAGAGCTTTGCCATGAAATTGAGGACAGGGATGATGCTTTGGCCAAGGCAAGAGAGGCGGCACATAAAGCCCAACTCCAGAAATACCAGGCATGTCATATGAACCTGGCATACAGCAGCGTCCTACTCTTCACTTGATATAAAAATGAAACATAGTGTTTGTCCCCTGACAATTTCTTTTGTATTTTCTTCAGGGAGTTGAAGAGCACCAAAACCTATTAATGGAAAAGCAAAATGAGTTGGCCCAACTCCAGGGGGAACACCATAGCAAAGTGCTTGAAGCACAAAAACTACAGCGTGCCTTGGACAGGAAGGAGCAAGAGTTGGCTGACTTGCAACAGACAAAGGACCAGCTTGAGGTGGAAATGGAAGACCTGCAGCAGCAGAAAAAGAAAGGAGACAAAGCTCTTAATGTAAAAAAAGCAGAACCAAGACTGTCAATACAATATTAACAGTATTGTCTCTGGTATAACACTATTTGCTCATTCTATATCATTGTCTGTGTTATCTTCACCATCTCTCTTCAGGATCTGAACAATCAGCTGAAAAAGCTAAGTGGTGAGATTGGGGAAAGGGAGAGTGCTCTTGAGCAGCAGTACCAGGACATGCTGGAGCAAACCAAAAGAAAACTACACACCCATGAAGTCACCATCCAGCGGCTCACATCCACTTTGGCCGATAAAGAGAAGCAGCTACAGGTGGCACAGCACATATAGATGATTTCTGAATCAAAAGATGCTAATCTTTTAGAAAAGAAAATACCAAAGGCAAATCTGTGCATCAGATAGATTAACATTGTTTCTGTGTTTATTAGGAGTACATGAATATGGTCAAAGACTTTGAGCAAAGCAAAAGTCCTGGAAGTAACGACAGTTTGCTTGCCAAGCTGCGACAAAGACTGAAAGAAAAGGAGAATGCTCTGGAAGTGGGTATTCCTTTTTTCTTTTCTGATTACCAGTTATTCATTGATTTCATTCTGACATTCTTGTTTGCTTTCCATCAGCGAGCACTGGATGAGAAATTTGCTGTCATTGAGGAAAAAGACAATGAGATTCACCAACTGCAGCTGTCGCTAAGGGAAAAGGAAAGGGACTTGGATAGACTCAATAACTTGCTGGCTCATAATGAGGAAACCATTAATGTAAGTAGTTATTCATTTAATCTGTCTTTAGATCTGTGATGTGTTTTTGTGGGTCTCTGTCTGAGCACTTTCCTTCTTCTAGAATTTTGATGGTCTCATTAAGGAGAAAGATGTGGAGCTGCAGCATCTTGCAAACACTCTAAAGAACCTGCAGAGAGCCAAACAAGATGTAGAAGATAATCTGAACAGATCACTGAGAGAGAAGGACTCCATCATCAACCAGCTGCAGCTCTCCCTGGAGGGCAAGACAAAGGACATGGAGGTACAATTCAGTTAACAGAATCTTCAATCATGGCCATTATTTTTCCATTGTTATATCTGCTACGTAGATGTGTTTGTACGGTAAATTTCTTTTTTTGTTACTCTTTGGTTGCAGGAAATGGCTGAATCAATGTTGAGCCAGTCACAGACTCACTCAAGGGACCTTGCTGAACAAATGAGCCAGAGGTTAAAAGTCACAGAGGCTATGCTGGCTGAGGCTGTTAAGGCCAGAGAGAGACTTGTTGCTGACAATGAGAATGCTGTGGAAGGCCTGTTGGCCACAATTAACAGCAAGGATCAACTTCTCAAGGCAAGCATTTCATTATGGCAATGTTTATACTGAATACACTGATCAAGAAAGGAATAAACGATGTAGATAAGAAAGTGAATTCAGTAGTAACATGTCGGTGAAAGCACATAGAGTGAGGGCAAACATCACTAGCTCATTACTGTGATCTGCTGTTCTGTCCCCCATAGGAGTCTGCTGAGCACTTCAACCGTATGCTCTCTGAGCGTACTCAAGAGATTCAGGAACTTAGGAAGCAACTGTCTGAAAAGCAACAGCAGCTTGTCAATGCTGAGAAGCAAAGCTCCTCCACAACCCAGGAGAATTATTTAGAAACTGCAGAACTCAGAGCCCTGGTTGCAGAAAAAGAGAGCCTCATTAATGTAAGATCCTCTGAGACACGTCGTCATTCACGTGCTAAACTGTGCTTGACTTTGAGAGTTTAAATCTCAGAGAATATTGCATGATGTGTATAATTTCTTTCTTCCTTTATGACTCCAAATTACTTGGTTACCTATCTTAAAAAATTAGAGCACTTTTACATGTTTGAGTGTTCTTACTTGTTTGTTTTTTTTCTGCTTTTTTGTAAATTTGCAGAAGCTGCTGCAGCGTGGTCAGGAGAGAGACCAGTTCCTGGCACAAATGAGTCACAAGGTGGAGTCGGATCATGTGTTGGAGCTCAGACAAACCATCCAGATCATGCAAGAGAAGCTGGACGAGAGGGAAGGTGAGACCTTATGACCTTTTCAGTCCTCACACTGGATATTTAAAGTAAGAGTTCACGGTCTTATTTTGATTCTGTTCTGCCTGCACTGAAGCTGAGCTGTCAAGGAGAAACAGTGACCATAATCAGGAAAACAATCCACTCTCCAAGAAAACTGTTGTGGTGCTGAAGAAGGAATTGGCACAAAAAACTGAAGCACTGAACAAAGCACTGAAAAGAGAAAATGATCTGAAGGTTTGTGAGTTAGGGTCATTTTCTTACTTACATGATTTGATTATTATTCTTAGAAATCAGTTATATCAAGTATAGTCTAATGCATTTATTTCTATTTCCAGATTACATTGGCTGAGGTCCAGTCATTACTGTCTGAGCTGGAGGGTCGCAGTGAAGGGCAGACGGCTAGTATCGAGTCTCTGACTGCCACTTTGAAGACCAAAGATGAGATTATCAATGTAAGAGCCATCCACACAGTCAAACTGATGTCATTCAGTGTGGTTAAGGAACTTTTCACTGGATTTTTATTTTCTTCCTAAACTTCTGACGTCTCAACAATTCTTCATGGGACGTTTATGACTTTAAACAGGTTCTCCACCAGCGTCTGGGTCAGGGAGGCGACAGTCGAGTTGATCATACCCAGGATCATGTGATTGGCTCTGGCATGGAGAGGTCACTACCTGTACTCCCTCAGAGAGAGAGAACCATAATTGGTGGAGACAGACAGCAAGAAGTAAAGCTTTACTTTCTTTAACAGTTAAAATGTAATCCATTATGTCAACGCCCCTAACAACAAAAAATATGCACTCTGTTTTGCCCACAGTGTTTGCCCAACCTTGTAGCCTTGCAACAGGAGCATGACGCTCTAAACAAAGCCCTGAGGGCTGAGCAACAGCTCTACTCCAACTTGGTCAGGACTGTAAAGGAGCAGGACAGGTAAGGAAACATTTTTGACTATATGTCATGCAAACAATTAATTTCAGAACCATCTTCCTTACTAGTTGACATTTATGGTCAGGTGTGTGAACAGATCTTAACTCCATGGATATTCTTGAAGTGTTCTTTCTTCCTTCCCCTCCCAGTTCCCAGCGTCTCCATGCTCTTCAGCTAGAACTTACAGCAGTGCAGCTTCTCAGGCAGCAGCTAGAGGATGGCATCAAAGCTAATGAGGAGCTAAGGGATGACTTGGAGAGAGAGATACTCAAGGCCAAACTGAGAGAAGGTGCAGTGCAAACACATTGGGTTATTGATCAAGATGGTGACTAAAGATACAAATGAAAGTTAAAAAGTGAAAGGTTTCCTTTATTGTTAGGTCTAAAAGATTAAGTCTACTAGTCTACATGTTCACATAAACATGTTTTGTTTTTTGTTTTTGAGTATTTTCACCCCACGAGCACAACCCAGATGGCAAGCTCATGTCCACTCTGTCTGTCTTCTTTTCATTTTGTCCTATTATTCAGCATGCACACCTGGTCTCTACATTGTTCATCTGTGTGCATTTTGTTGTCTCTTTCTCTTTATATCATCACTTTCTCATATGCATGTTGTTTTCTGCACCATAGGTGCTTCTCATTCCACTGTCACTCATTAAATGTATTAATTTTACACCTAAATAATCTGCACTGTCTGTCCTTTACAATAAATAAATAAAGGCTACTCTTGGCCTATCCTTTCTCTGTCTCTCACTGTTTACATGCTGTTTGTACGTACACATACATGCTGTTTTATTTGTACAACCTTTGTTTGTCAATTGCATGATTCCCCAAAAGTCCTCTGTTCATTAATCTAACCCATTTGGCCATCTGTCCTTGATTTCATATTTAGACACACAAGTACTACATGTAATTATATAACACCTATCACAAATAAATGAAAGGTTTTTATTTTGTGTTCTGGTTTGAATTACATAATGATGTACTGAGTATACCATTAAGGAGCAAACTGTTGTGTAATAGCTCTTAATCCAGAAAATCCTGATATTACTCAGTATGTGCATTATAATAATAGGGTCTCTGACATTATGTTACCAAGGCCATATATAGATAGAACTTTATTAATCCCCAAAGGGAAATTCAAAGTGCTATAGTGTGTATAGTGATACTTCAATGTGACTATTGAAGTGTGACTTCAGCATTCAGCCTTCAGACAAAAAATAAAAACAGCATTACTTGAGCTTCTATCCACATGCACATGTGCCATCACATGAGTGAGCGCATTAAGTGCACGCTCCTCCCACACTCCTGTCTACAGAGCACCAGGTGTATAAATAGGTCAGCTCACACTCACTGACTGCCAGATAGGTTTAGGGGGATAAGTGAAACGGATGAAATTGTGACATTTCTGGGTTGAACAATAATTATAATTCACATGTAAATTTTGTTTATTACTAGCATGTACAAACACACACAAAAGACAGTAATGATAATTTCTGATGGTTCTTTCATTGTAGATTTCAAACTTTAACACTGACTCCCTATGTATTACGCAAGCAAGCTAAGACCAAATAATGCTAAATGTAGTTCAGCATTTTTAGTTTACCATCATAAATGTTCGCCAAGCCTCTCTTTTATTTATTCGTTGGTTGAATCTGGTCACCATTTCAATATTCAGGCGATATTAAAGCTAATGTTTAATAAAGACTCGGCTTCAAAAACTATTAAACTCGTGTGCATTTTGTTCTATATTTTATTGGACAAAAATCCATGCATGCATCCATGGCTATGTAAACACTACACTTAAATTATAATGATGCAGGGTATGCATCACAGTGGAGTAATATTGAAGAGATTCCTGGGATTGAAATCCTCATAGAAATGCCTCTGCCTCCGTCTGTGTATTCAGGTGTGAACCTGAGTGATCGATCTGAAGAACTGGAAAGCATGAGACATCAGCTTGAGGATGCCCAGCGCTGGAATGCATCCCTGCAGGCTCGTTTAGGAGCAATTCAGAACCGTGGAGGAGGTGTTGGTGGAGCCAATGATGGTGGTAAGACTAAAGAACACACACCTTACAACCATCATATTCCAGTGTCTTTGCAAGCATTGCAGGAACGTATGACCCTCCATCTGTCAACAGTTTTCTGAGATTTTAATTAAATGTAGTACAAAATAAAATCAAGTTTAATTGATTATATGAATTGCAAATGGTGCCTTTACTGCTCTGAAATACATTTCTGATCTCTTGGTCCATCATGAGCCAACCCTAACCCTCAGGTCATCAGGGTCAGGCCTACTTTCTGTACCTAGTGTTAGAACCAAACATGTGAAGCACTTTGATATCGTCTTGTACATGAAATGTGCTATGCAAATAAACTAGCCTTGCCTCTGTCCATAGAGGACAATTTAGGGGGAGGGGTCAGCACTCGCTTCTATCACCGTCTTCTTTGGGTTGAGCCTCTTTTGAAATTGGTGTTAAATCTTTGTGTTACCCACAGAGCACAGAAAATGGAACATGATGTGAAGTTGGGTGAATGTAATTATGGGGAAGATGGGTAATTCTTCTCCAATCTCTATCTGAGATATCACAGGACCCTTTAAATCTCAAACATCTGTAATTTTCAGACTTTTGCCACCACAAATAAGGCAACAGTGTGTCATGTAATGAGTTATTGAGCTGGTACTCACTTAAAAGCCCAAAAAGTGTACACAAATATTTTTGATGTGTCCCTTTTAAGAGATATTTTGTCTTATTCCCAGGTGACACTTATAGTTTTGTTGGAGATCAGACTTCCTATATGAGTATCTGTGTAGGAGAAGGGCCGGATGATAGCCTGTCTCATCTCTCTGCTGAGGAGCTCCGACAAAAGGTGAACTTCTTTCAAAACTGGTGGATCTGTTTTAAGGAAGAGTTGTCTTTTATTCATATACTTAGTTCTGCAGAAATTGTCCAAATGCCTGCTCAGTGTGACAAAGATTAAGACTAAATAAACATGCAAATGACGAAAATTTGTTCTATTTGCATCGTAGGTGTTGGAGCTGCAAGACTGTGTTAGTGGACTCCAAAGTTTAAACAATGAGCTGCAGAGCCGACTGTCGCATATGGATAAGTCAGAGTGTGATGCTCAGGAGGCAGAAGACAAAAACCTGACCAGCAGAAGCCAGTGCAAACAGGTTAGAGAGCTCTAAAGATGGTTGCAAGTGAATGAAGTTGTACATAATGTTGTGGTGTGAGAGGTTTTTATTTTTCTCTAAATATTGAAAATGGAGCTTCTTTTTTTTTTTTTTAGTTATTGGGGATATTTGTTCTACAGAAAATCCACCATTGAAGTAACTCGAGTCATGTAATTTTTTAACACCAACCTTTATTAGCTCCTTTTAACCTGTGTCTTAACCTCAACTCTGTCTAGCCTGTTACTAATGTCTCTTTGTTCTGTAGTTCTACATGTCTTGTTTCTCTAACAAATGTGTTTCTTGTCTGTAGTAGAAACAACCCTCTTGCACTATCCTTCTTTTTTCCTAATCTGTTCCTGTTGTTTTTCTTTTTTCTTTTCTCATTTTGGTATCTGTATCCCATGAAATGGTCTCTCTTCACCATGCCACATTAGACACATCATGCCATTCTGCTGTTGCTGTGCAGTGTTTTATGGATTCTGTTCCCTCTTTAAGTTTTCTTTTACCGAGCCACGTGTGTCATGCTCGCCTCCCATTCCATTACTCTAGCAGTTTCAGAAGATTCATGAGATGCAGCTACCAGCTGACAGTACTGAGAGACGCTTTCCTGATCAGGATAAAGAGTGTCAGACAAGTATAAAACAAGGACAGGTATGATATAGCTCATTATTGAAGTTCTATTTTAAGAGCTTATTTTAAGTTCTTATACAAAAACTAGGGTGAATACCCCTGTTTCAAGCATTGTTAACTACATTTCTGAATTGTTTCTTCAAGATGACATCTGGAAAGCGTATAGGTGAGGAGAACATGGACAGCTGCCTTGGACCGAGGAAAGAGCGTGCCTGTACTGACAGCAGCCTCTCTGAAGACACTGAAGAGAGAGACTCCAGGGAGATGAACAGAGATGTTATGGCACTTCAATCTTTGTTGACTGACTGTGGGTCTACCTCAGTCTTGAGTCTTAGGTGAGTCATATTTTCAGCATGGTGCCTAACCTAATTATTATTTTCAATTTCAGTGAAGTCAGTGTTCTGACCATTACACTTACCAAGTGCTCCTTATTTCAGAGAGGAACTACTCCAGCTTAGGTCAGAAAATGCAGAGTTGCGGGGCCTCCTGAAGGAACAGAAATCTGCTGAGTGTAAAGAGAAAGAGAGCACTGATGCTTCGGGGAACAGCAGTGATGGACAGGCTGAATTGAGAAAGAGCTTGGAAACACTGCAAGCTGAAGCTAAATGTGATTCTGGGGCTATCAAACTGTTGAAGGAGTGGGATAAGAAGAAACAGAGTGAAATGTCAGATGGACAGACCCCTGTAACGACTGGGATCGCTGCAGACAAGATGGAGACTCCAAAAAGTCAAAGTCAGTTGCAAAGTGAGAAACCAAACCAGCATGTCACAAGGCAAAGGGTAAGTTTAATACTGTTACAGAAGTGTAAATAAGTGCCATGCATGACTTCAAGCTCAACTATTAATGTATCTTGTTCCATTTGTTTCATTTGTAGGCTGTTACCAAATCTCGCCTCCCTGTGCCTGTCAGGCTGAAGGTGGATCCGTCTGTGAGCTTTGGGCAGTTGCAAAATGATGCAAATCAGCACCTTGATTTGGATAACGTCTATGGTTCTGAACAACAATTGCTTAGAAACTCCAGCTCTCCAACAGCACTCCAGCACAACACTTCCCCTTCCCCTTCCCTCAGATATATTCCACGTAGCTGTAGTCCATCAGGGTCTGACAAGGGGTCAGAAGTCAGCATAGCAGTGGAGCCCACCGAGACTGACTCTGCTCTTCTCACTCAGCTGGAGCTTCTCCACCAGGAGTGTCAGGAGAAAGAAGCCCTGATTAACAAGCTGGGCGAGCAGCTTGCTGATTGGGAAGATCTCGCTGTTCAGCTCCAGGAAAAAGAGAGACTTGTTCATCAGTACACAGAAGCCTTACAGGCAGCTCAGTCCACTATAGCTTACCTGACTGCTTGCACGATGGACAGCCAGAATGGATTTGGTTCACACACAGATTCTGTGTATGTTGGTTCAAATGCTTCTGTCAACAGTAAGTGCACAGAGCTTCAGAAAGCTTTACAGGAGAAGGAAGAACTCAACAACCAACTCATCGAACTCCTGAACATGGTAGAGGAGGTCATTTCCTCCACTCACATCCAGGAAAAACATCCAGAAATCGATGATCTCTCTTTAAAGATAAAGAGTGCTTTACAGGAAGTAAACATATCTTCAAACAGAGATGACTCGACAGGTTTGTTCAGAGTTTCTGGTGACTCTCTGCATGACCTACAGCGGCATGCAGACTCATTGCAAGAGGCACTTTTTGAACAGAATAGACTTAATGCAGAGCTTCAAGAACAGTTGAGGGTTGCAAATGCTAATGCACAACGTGGCAACAACAGCGTTGGCCTGAATGGCACCGCCTCGGTGACAGAGGAGGAAGGTTGTAGTCCAGTTAGAGATTCTGATAATATTAGCTTAAATCAAAAGATGTTTAAAGTTCTAATTAACTGCTTTAGTGCAACAGAATCTGCAGTTGCCTCATTGGCAGCTCACTGTGAAAATTCTGGTTCCTTGAGCTCAGGTAAATCATTCCAGATGAGCCATGACTTGGAGATGAATTTAGAGAAACTTCAGAAAGCTCTGCAAGAGAAAAGGCGACTTGAAGAACCAACCCAACCAACTACTAAAACCACCAGCAATCTGCCCGCTACTTCCATCAACATGGAAGGACAGAAGCTCCATCAGGGTCTCTGGCACCTCTACAAGGTCTTCAGTGAATGCTCTCAGAGGATATCTGATCTCCAGACTTCCTTACGAGAAGGAAGGGGCCATAGAGAGGAGACCGAGACTTACAAGACAGTGCAGGATTCCAAGGGATTACCACCAAGTGTTCAGGTCCAGCTGGAGACGTTACACAAGGCTCTGAGGGAGAAAAAAAAGGCATGCAAGAACCTGGAAGAGAAGCTGGCCACTGCTCTTACTAAGACGCCTTCTCCTGAAGCTGCACGAAAAGGTTGGATAACATGCTGATATGTTTGGTTGATGTTATTGCAACAGATTGAATGAATGAAAAAAAAAAGTGATGCTGCAATAGCATTTATGTTAAAATCTCAACTCTTTGATAATCCAAATTATCGAAAACTGAAGAGAAGAGAAAAAAATCTGTATCCTTTAAATTTTCTATCTAACATGAATGTATTGCTTTCAATGTCAGCTCCTGAGCTTGGTGACAAAGCTGTGCAGGTGGATTTGCAGGACCTGGGTTACGAAACCAGTGGCAAGAGTGAGAACGATAGGGAAGAGAGCAGTAGCACAGGTAGACAGCCTTCAGGCAGACTCTGCATGTCTGTCAGCTGAGTGGACACTAATCCTACTTGTGGATAGATGCTTTCAGTATTCTTGCATGAGAAGGGAACAAAGGTGTTTTCAGTTTGGGTCTTAACACACACAATGTCTTTTTCCAGTTTTAACCTGGGATTTCTTCTGCACCATTTCCTGAATTTGAATGTAATTATGTTTGCCTTGACAAATTCTTGCATGTTTCCACTCTGAAGTCTGGAAATGTATTTTGAAAACTTATTAACCTCTCAAATTTATTTCTTTGCCTATTACAGCCTAACTGTATCTCAGTTTATTTCCTCACATGGCTCTTTTCCGATCTATTTTTGTAACGGATTTATTCAGTAGTGTAATGCATCTGCGTCCCTGTGTTGCCAGATTTAGAGGTGGGTGTGAACCCTAGTTGCAGTGCTTCTAGCCTGCCTTCCCTGCTGAAACATGAACAAGCTGTCTTCTCTTCTACTGAAAATTTGGACTCAACCTCCAGCACTCCATATCCCAGTTCTCCAGCTCAGAGCTCAGCCAAGGTAGGCAGTGTTTTATTTATTTATTTATTTTTAAACTCAACTCTAATGTTCCAGTCCTGTCTCAGCTGTTCTTTTCAGTGCCTGTGTTACTCATGGGGATTTTTTTTAAATAAGATGACTGTAAAAGGAGAGGGCATGGTGCTTATGATAATTTCAGACTTTGGTGAAATTATTTAATTTGTTTATTTGCATCAAGTCTAATATTTAGCTCATTTTTAAACATTTGAATGGGGTGTTTGAATCTGATAGTCATAGATGAAATTGTTTCCAGCAGGCACCAGCAAGCATCTGTGTGTCGGCCATCTTACTTTGCTGGGGATGATTGTACCATGTTATTACATTGCAGCTGTTTTGCAGTTGCTCACTGAGTGTTCTCACTCAGTTTGACTGAGGCCAGTAAATGTTAGTGTTATTTTAAAAAAGAAGACAACTTAAATTAGATTTTTTGCCTTGTGAAAATGGGAAAGGCTTTGGATGCTACATTTTTGTTTTAGTTTCTCTTAACTTCAGATTCTTTATGCAAATTACACAAACCAAAGTTAGTTTCACTAACCACACTCTCTGTTTTAGGTCAGTCTGAAAAGTCTGCAGGTCTATGACGAGTATGGTGTTTCAGAAGACCCACGGCAACTCCAAGCACAAGTCAGAGAACTGAAAATCCAGCTTGAGAGCCAAACGAAACTCATCCTTCAAATGCAAAGTCTTCTGCGCAGGAACTCTCTCTCCAGTGACCTAGTGGCCAGCTCTTCTGACCCATCTATCATCAGGGAACATGAAGGCACACACAAAGTGGACCTTAGCCAAGAAAGGAGCAGTAAAAGTGGGCAAGTCAGGGAGAAAAAGGAGGGCGAGAGTCATCCATTGAAGAACAGAACCAGCTATCTAAATGTGGACTTGGAGAGGACACAGGACAGAAGTATGAGCGAACAACTGCAGCAGACCCGGAGCCGCTCTACATCACCTGCTAGGTCAACATTCTTTTAAGCTCTTTATTTAAATTGTACTATTTATAACACGAGCAAAAAATGCACGCCACTTTTTCTAGTATAATCTTGACCAACAGTGTCAATGTTAAGGGTTTATTCCAAATATTTTGTCTTCTCTACAGACTGGATTCTTTGGTCCAGTCGCAGGCAAGGGAATTGTCCCAACTGAGGCAGCAGATCAAAGAGAGCCGCAGGCTTGGAGCTATGCAGCGTCGGCAGTTGGAGGAGTTGAACAAGGCCTTCAAGGAGTTGCTGCATGCTGGCCAAGTCGACTATTACATGGGGGAAGTGGTGAAAGAGCAGCTGGACAAGAGCATAAGCATTCTGGACAGACTAGAAGGACGGCTGGACAAAGGTAGCCTCTGATTATTATATCTGATTATACATAATGATATCAGATATCTTCCCCAAAATTAGTTAAGTGAATGCTTTAAAATAAATAAATACATCAGAGCACCATGTGCCAAAAGAAGGGGAAAAAGATTAATACAAGAGAGCAGTCACTTGTAACTGATGTGTACAGACAGGTTCATGACAACCCTTTTCCTCTGTCTTGTAGGAGATTCTCATCTGGATAATGAGGATGTTGCCGCTCTTGAACTGTCTCGCAGGTATGCTTCATACCTCCCCTGCATTCTGAAATTCCTTTCTCTGTGAATTGCATGTTTGATTTTGGTGAAAAAAAAAGTTATTGTCATGCTTAGAATTAATTGACCCAACTCTAAGTCATTTGTAAATCATGTGTTGCATTACATTTTCGTCTTATTCTATCTCTTGCTTAAAGCAAAAGTTGAAATATTTTTGGGCTGCAAGTTTATTCACTCTGAAGGAAATTAGGTGAAAACATTAGTACCTCTAATTATGATTTTAGGTTTACGCTGCAGAGAGCAGTTATTAGGTTGACTGTCCTGAGAATAGAAGAGTGAGAAATTGCTGTCATCACTTCAGTTTTTGCATAAATTAAGCAATTATGACACAGCGTTGGATTTCTCATGTAAGGATAATAATGAGCAGATTCTGTTAACAGCAGATTCAGCTTTGTCATTTCCTCTCATTTCCAGCCTTTGTGCTAAGCTAGCCACCCACTTAAAAGTAAAACACCTTTTTTCCCCAAATGGTCATAAATTCTTTTAATGACGATGCTAATGCACACTTAATAGTGTTTGTTATATTTACTTAACACCAGAGGGATGTATTGGCCTTTGATAAAACATTTCCATAATCAAAAGGTGCAATCAGTTGCTCAAATCAAATATTTATTATCAAGTTCACAGACTAACGTGAATCTTTTTGATTCATGCAGTCAAAAGAATATTTGCATCAGTGGGTGCATGGAACATTTGTTATTCTAAGCAGAGCATTTCCTAAAAACATTTAAATACTACCATGGAGTGGTTGCTAGCTGCGGTGTCTTGATGTTGGTTTTGTCTCTTTTGTGAATGAGTAAACAAGAATAGAGAATTTAAAAATCCTCCTGCCTTATGACCCAGGGCTGTGTGTTGGTTTTGAATAGCGTCCTGCTGTTGACCTAATTTAATCTGTCGTCCAAAACATTAGGGTCAGACTATCCCTAAATGGGTCACTGATGTCTCTCAGAAATGAGAGGTGAATAGACATGCACACATTTATTTACATGCAGTTCATCCCTGTATTTTTAAAGCACATTTTCTTTTTCTGACTCTCTCGGGACTCGTGAATTTGTTGCACCTCTCTGTAGTTTACATTATATTTATTTTACCAAACGAAATTGATTTTTAACTTTACATGATATCGTCATAGTCTTTTAATATATGTACTAGCTTTCCATACTGTTAAGTCAGCTGTGCAGTTAGAAGCAAACATTAATCCGTATCACTACTGATGCGGGCAGACTTGGTGAGTTTCAGCAGGCATCAGAGTCTGGTCTCTCCTATAAGGAGGGCACGGAAGACCCTCCTGACAGTCTGTCTAGAATCCAGAAGGAAATAGATTATCTGCGTCTGGAGCTGGAGGCCGAGAGAGTGCTGATGCAACAGCACGTCAGCCTCCTGGTCCAACAAAACCTCACCCTGGCTGAATGCACCAGGGAGCAGCTGGACCTGTGAGTGGATTTGATCCAGATGGACAGCATGACGTTTGCTGTGCTTTTTCACATTTTCCAGTTGTGTGTTTCCACCCAAATCTTTTTTTTTTTTTTTAAAGCGCTCTGATGTCCTCATTAGTCTCTCTTTTTGGGTGTCACTTTTGCTGTCCTATTAAGATGATGTCATGGATGAAACCCAGCTGATATTAACATGGCTCATTCAACCTTCTCCAAGGTTGGCTAAGGAGCTGCAGGAGAAGAATCGACTCATCCAGAGCCTTCAGTGTCAGATCAGAGGCCAGAGTCCCAGCAGCCACCACAGTTCTCAGTCTGATCTCTACCACTCAGACAGGACCTGCTCCTCTCGCCACAGCAGCCCCACAACACCAGGTGCCGGTCACATACACATTAAGAGATTATAGTTGCCATTCTTGAATATCATTTTGTCTTGAATCTATTTGTGGATGGGTTTTAAAGTTCAGTTATAGTCTAAAGTGTCACAGATGTATGCTAGACAGGATTAACTCAGCTTTCTCAATTAATAATGTATATTTTCTCCATCTCTTGTGGAATTCCATTGAGATTACTTGAGCCCTTGTCTTCTGTTGGTTCAGTCAGTCTAGTTACGCCTGTAATGGCACTTATTTTCCACTCAGCTCCATTCTGTTCAAGTGAGGCATGCTGCACGACAAAGCATGCTGGCCAAGGGCAGAGCTGGTGTTCAGTTTCACTTCACCTCCACTTAAAGTTGCATTATTCATTGAACCTATCCGGTTCGATCTTTAAATTGTATTTCCTTCGCGGTGGGAAGGTAATGAAGGTTATTAGAGTCTTTGCAGCAAACTGAGACCTTTTGATTCTGCAAGATCCTGTTGTTAATGTTGGTCTTTTGTTAGCAATTCTGGTTGAATAATTAAAGCTAAGAAAATAGAGCATGGCCTAATATTTATCCACCCATCCCCAGGACTGAATAAGTGACATACAGTTATGAAAAACATCCATTTTGTACATTTTATTGGTTCGAGTTAGGCTACATCATTATCCTCCTGTAAATGTTTAGGCCAGCAGCACCACACTGACTGGGCAGGAGCAGCAGTCCTTCCTGGAGGAGGAGCCCAGGAGGAAGGTGTGTCCACTCGTAGGGAAGCTGCCAGCAGGTTGCAAGGTCTGCAGAGAGAGAACGGGCGCCTCCAGGAGCAGCTGAGGAGCAGCGAAGAGCTCAATGCTACCCTACGCAGTGAACTGGACCTGCATCAGTCGATCATGGCCCAGTCCAGCTCTCACCACCAGGAACAGGATCAAGGACAAATATTAGGTCCTCAAACAGAACCGCATAAACAAGATGGAGACATTGGCTCAAAGAAAAATGCTGGGGAAGTTTCTCATACAATGAATTCAGGTAAATATGGAGCTTTGGTTGGTGGATTACCATGGTAGAATATAAAGACTCTGGGTTACACTCCAACAGATGCTAATTTACTATTGGAAATAATCTGATTTACTATGCAGGGAGTATTTAATGAATAATGCATTATAGGGAATGATGGCTTCAATTTTAGCAAGTCCTTTTGCACCATTTCTCTTAAAAGGTATTATTTTTGAAATGCTGCACATGTGACATCATGGCTGAAGATGTTTTCCTCTCTCCATTTGTACATATTTTTCTTGAACACTTGGGATTAAAAGATCACTTTAAAAGGATTTTACAGTGATGTGACTCTAATTGGTACTTCTATGTCAGACCTGCTTGCAGAACATCTACAGGAAATCAGAGCTTTGAGACAGCGTCTGGAGGAAAGCATTCACACCAATGATCGCCTCAGGGAACAGCTGGAAAAGAGACTAGCTGAGGTGGAAAAGGACCCAGGTATACTCAACATCTGACACTGTCTTTCTTTTGGTTTATGTCTTAAATGCTGACTTACGAGTATGTGTGTATGTGCTGTTTTCACCAGCCACCAACATCTTCATCCATGGCAATGAGGAGCAGGGTCAGCTGGTTAATGAGATGCGATTCCTCTGGGGACAAAACCAAGTCCTGCAGGATCAGCTCAACATGGGATCAAGAGGTAAACATGCGCATTTTCTTCTGAATTGGTTAACAAGTATTTACATACATATATACAACTCTTAAGTTGACACCCTTGAATCATGAGCTGTGTTCCTGTTGGTTCTGCATGCTCTGAATGTGTTTGTCATTATATTTATCAAATATATGAACAAAGACTGCTCGTGTGGTGTCTTGATATTCTTCAGATAAGCAGAAGGAGAATGAGAAGCTCCGTGAGACGTTGACTCGAAAAACAGCCAAGCTCGAACAGAGTAGGAGGGAGTGTGAAATTCTGAGGCAGGAGAACAGCAAACTGAAGGAGAGACTGGAGCACAACATCCAGGAAAACGCAATGCTGCAGGATTCACTGCGCTCCAGCAGAGAGGAGCATCAAAGGTATCTGTATCTATTACGATACAAATTGTCTCTAGGCAATTTCCAGAGACAGAGCATGAACCCCAGGCAAAAAACAGTGGCTCGGGAAAAACTCCTCTTTGAGAGGGAAGAATCCTCAAGCTGGGCCTGGCTCAGAAAGGGGGGACCTTCTGCTGACAGCAGATAAAGAAAAAAATGATGTAGCTGAGAGAACCAAGAGTTACGTGTACTTATACTATGGTATATCGTTAGTTAATGTCCTGCAGAGACAACTATAGACGGGTGTAGGTAGTAAATCCTGGGATGATCAGAGGTCGGGACTGTAGGTCTCCAACCATTCCTATACCACCTGAGCTGTTTAATAGGACACACTTTTCTTGTCGTTACTGCTCTTCCCCATGAAACCTGAAACTACACAGTGGTACTAATTACCAATTTAAAGAGTACCATTATTATGGTATTACCACAACTCTGAAACTTGAGTCTATCATTTGAAGGCTCATCAACACATATGCACATAGCATAATGATGGTGTCTGACCTACTGGTCCCACTCTCAAAGCTGAGTGATGCTGCAACTCAAAACCAGGAGTTTGGTTTACCTTTAGATCACATATCCTCTCCCTTTCGTTCACTTGTTGTATGCGTGCGCACATGTGTGCAACTTGTACACATTAGGGTTTGGGTTTTTTTTTTTTTTTTTTTTTTTTTCAACCAAACTTTTTTTTTCAAGTTTGTCTTCCCTTTTTTTTTTTTTTAGCTCGAAAAAACCCAATTCCAACCCCAACCCCCCCCCCT
>JBAMYA010000004.1:4758628-4783808 GCA_037176975.1 Arrhamphus sclerolepis | reverse complement strand
TTAAACAGAAGAGGCCCCAGGATGGAACCTTGGGGAACTCCACATGTAATTCTAGTCTGCTCAGATGTAAAATTACCTACTGACACAAAGTACATCCTGTTCTCCAAGTATGTTTTGAACCAGTTTAGTACAGTTCCAGAGAGACAACCCAGTTCTTCAGTCGTTAGATCATCTGTCTCCATCTAACCCTATCTTCTGCATACTCTTCTTTCACACCAACTAACTTCACGTCCTTTCTCACTACATCCACAAATCTCTTTGGTATTCCTCTTGACCTCGAGTGGCAGGCCCCACCATTCCACTTGGATTCCTCTCTCTCTCTCTCTCTCTCTCTCTCTCTCACACGCACACACACATTCTGACTTGCAGCAGCTAACCTTCATTCCTCTGCTGTATGTGGCTGATTCTTTGCTCCCTGCTCTCACTACACATCACAATGACATCTGAAAACATCATAGTCCATGCAGATTCCTGTCTAACCTCATCTATCAGCCTGTCCATCATTACAGCAAACAGGAACGGTCTCAGAGCTGAACTCTGGGTATACTGTGGGCAGGAGATAACATCAGGTGGGACTGCATCAGTGAATCAACACCACTACCACCCTTCCCATCCAGAGGTTTTTCAAGGCCGCTCCGAGTACCTATCCTACCACGGGTAATATTTCAGGTTTTTGAAAGCTTGTTTTTTTTGGCAGGGTAAATAAATGAAACTGGTTCTGCCTCAACACAGCAACTCCAACCCTAAAAACATTCAACATTTAGAAATACTGGTCAATACTGGTTCCTTCTGTGGTCAATCAACCACAGAAGAGAACTGCAACAATTAAAGGCTTTGAGTCTATCAAGCACCTGCTGATCACCTTGCAGGACACTCACCACATATAAGCTTCCAAAAAATTAGAAGATTCTGTTTCAGATGTTTCTGACTGCCGCTTTCTCTTTTCTTGGCTTACCCCATCTCGCTGGTCCTTCTGTGGACCTCGAGGAGAGTCTGTCTCCATGCTGTCCTCGTCTTCTACCGTCTCTCCTCCCTGACTCATGTGACGAGTGCTGTCAATGAGAGCCAGTGCCTCATCTTTAACAGTCTCACACACGCACGACAACAACTGGGGCAACTGGGAAATATCTCCACCTAGTTAACAATCAAGGAGAAAAATTAAATCAATAAATTAAAGTAAATAAAACATTGTACCACTGAACTTTTGAATCAGGCACATATGCTTCTTACCATTGAGTCCCTGAATCTGCAACACAGAAATGAGTGCAGAGAAGATTTTGGCTTTGGTTCTCTCAATCATCTGCTGGTCAGCTTGTAAGACACTCTCCAGTATCAGCGAGAGGGGAGACAGGATGTCAGGAGCTGCTGCTACCACACTAAAGACAGGGGTAGGACAGAGTTTATACAAGAAAACGGATTTAGGATGCTGTGAATATCATGAATAAATACTAAAGTACACACCTTCTCCACTGCTTAAGGAGGATGAGCAGTAAAGTGGCCATCATGGAACCAAGACGAAGACACGGCACAGACGTAGGTGTGGTCAGCTATGAGACATGAAATCAAATATACAATTATAGCATCAAAAGGAAAAGCAACAAGAGAAGAGCATCGTAGGAATATATTTTACAACTTACAGCAGCTTTAGCTCCATCCAGGACGTCCATGAAAAGCTTCAGCTTGACTGAGTCGTCTGTCAGCTGCATCACATCCGCCTAAAAACATTAAACATATCATGGAAAATGTTTTTCTAATTCAGTGGTTTCACTATAAATAAGCTTTAATCCATAAAATATAATTGTAGTTCACACGCCAAACACAAAGGAATACTTTGATATATTGGGAAACAATTTCTTTTCTCGATTCAAATTAAATTGCCACCCTCACATCCTGCATACCATCTTCACATAAACGTGAAAACAGAGAATTAAACTGAGCTGAGCCGGTTTAAAAACACCTACAGCTGAAAAACTCAGCTCTCAGCAAAATCTTAATTCCCAAAATGTCTAAACTATTCCTTTTATGGAGGCTTGAGAGTTTACTGCAACATACGTGGCTGGTGGAAAGAATCAGCAGCATACGCCAAGCAGAGATCAGCATTTGTGTTTCAGTTAAATAACAGATGCCTTCCTCCTCCATCTCTGAGACATGGCACACCAGTGACTTGACATACTGGGACCAGTACTCATAGCGTCGTGCATTTGAGAACTTCTGAAGCCCGTCTTTCAGAGACTGCTCCAAGGAACCACTGGAAACACACAAAAGTAACATCGATTACATGATTTGAGTTGTCATTTGTGAATTCTGGCAACAATTGCAGAAACAGTTTTATTATGCCATAGAGTCATAATTTACCTGACAACATAGTAGATCTCCAGGCCAATGATTTTCATAACAAATGCACAGGTCTCTAGGACGCACGGCTGCAGACAAATTAGCAAGCTTGAAGTTAACAGATGCACTGACTTACATTTGCTCAAGCGGCCTCAAATTAAAAAAGTGCAGTACCTCTGTGGTGTCTGAAGGTGGAGTGAGGGTTCCAAAAAGAGGTGTTGTCAAATTCTCCCAGAATCTCTCTCTGAATAAAGAAAAAGCAGCAATAATGCAAAGACATATTATACATAGTATATACTATTGTACTGTATTAAGCGTGTATTTAAAAAAAAAAAAAAAGTGCTCACTTAGTCCGTAATACAGAGATGGCACTATCTCTGCGATCCTGCCACAGGGCTAAGAGGAAGGCCAGCGCAGCTCGGTGGAGCAGCGGGGGACACCAATATTTCCCCTGCTGTTTGGAGTCAATCAGGTCCAACACCACATGAAGACAGCTCCATTCACCAAGCAAGAACTCCTTCAAGTGAAACATATATACTAAGAGTCCAGATGGAACACTACTAGAAGCAAAAAAACAAATAAATCTCTTCTATTTTGTACCTTTGAGCCCTCATTTCCATCTTTCACTTCAAGATTCAGGAACAGCTCGATTAGACCAGGCTGGGTTTCCACAGCAACAGTGAGGAACTCTAAAATCATGACCTTGATCCTCATGTCTTCAGTCTTGCTTTGCAATCGAGTGAGGAATGCATCCCTGATGGCTGCTGCATCGCTGCCAAGGCAAGCGTAGACTGACATGGGAGCCACCTATAGACAGTAACACAAATATTGAGTAACATACGTAACCCATCAAGTACATATCATATTGTTAGTGTAACTCAAGTCTTACTGTGGCGAGCCTTTTGAGCAGCTGGATGGCGAGACGAGGGAGCGCTGGATCATGTTTGTGGTAAATATATTTGGCCAGGACTACTATTAGATTATTGCCATGACCACCATGCTGTGTCAGTGCCTGCTCCAGGGGGGAGACGGCGTCAGACGGTGGCTTCAGGCGGATCACGTTGTTTGTAACAGAAAAGGCCAGCTTCACAGTCTGGATCAGGATCTGACCTGGACCCTCAGAGCCACAACTAGACAGTATTCAGAAAAATAAAAGAAAGGAAAAATAAAACGAAACAGGGCAAATGATTATTTAATATGAAACAAGAAGTACAGAATTTAGAAAATGAAGACGACTAGCATGGAAATGTCCCTCTTTCCACCTGCTGGGTTGTGCAGCCAAGACCACGTCTATAGTGTCCACGCCAACCCCCATGATGTTGACGACAGCCTGTCCAGCTTCTGTGTTTGCCAGGCTGTAGATGCACAGAGACTGCAGGGTGGGAGTGCTGCAACAAGAAAGAAGAGTCAATCAACAGCTTTGTACAGAGGAAGACAATGTCTGAGGTTTCAAGCTTTTAGTTAACCAATGTTTTTGCAACTGGTGATTGGTCACTTAAATATCAGCAAATATTTCAAAGTGATCTCATAGAAAACAAATAAGGAGGTCTTTTTTTCCTACAGAGAGAGAGAGAGAAATTTTTAAACGACTGACTGAGGAATAAATTACATAAACCCTGTTACTTTAAATGGCACAACTGGACCATAAGTGAAAATTGATTTCTTGAATTCCCTGTCATATGTTAAACTGTCAGAAAACTTAATAACCATACCTGCCCTGGTCCTCTTCCTCTGGGCTCAGATTGAGAATTGCATGAATCAGCTCCAATATGAGACAACCTGTATTGACATAGAAGCTCTTACTCAGTTTCAAGTTTGCTTCTTTTGTTTGTTTTCTTTTAACCCTATTTGAGAGAAATAGAGACAAAGCCCTGTTACCTATTCTCTCTCTGACACCATAGGTATTGTAACGCCATTTATGGTACGTGGGTAGCATCTCCTTTAACACCAGCAGCACACAGGGAATGAGGCCTTTGTTCTGGGTGCTTCCAAGCTGACCCTGAAATAATAAACAAGCATGTTGCATGTTTTAGTAGCAGGACCAACACAGCAGGTTATACACATCCGGAATCTGTTGTTACCTTAACCAGGGTTGTGATGAGACGGAGAAAAGCAATGGTCACAGCATACTCCCCCCTGGGCTGCTCAATCTGGACCAGAAGGTTGCCATAGTTACCTGCCTTCATTCCCTCAGCACTATGATAATAAGGAAAATAAAATTTAAAAAATAAAAACATTAAAAAAAATAATAATAATGATAACTAAATCATCCCTCTCAAAATAGGCAAATTCAATATTAGGCAGCAGATAGATGAAGGCTAATTTACCTGACACACTGAGCCATGTTGGTCAAAGGGTTGGAGGCAAAAGGAAGGAAACCAGTGTGGTGCAGACTGGACCACACCTGAGGAAGAGAGAGAGAAAAAAAAAAAAAAGTAGTATGTGAAGAAGATCTAAATCCTCTCTCTTGATCACCTAGGAAAAACTCTTGTACAAGGGCTGAGCAATTAATTGAAAACTTATCAAAACTAACATTCACAAACAATTACTGACGTAATCTTACGCATGTCAATTATTTTTCTCTTTTAAAAAAAAAAATTCATTAAATGAGTGAATGTGTGTGCTTTTATTCTATTTTGAAATCAAAGCCATGCACTTTTATTAAAAAACAAACAAACAAAAAACAAAACAGTTTTAATAGTTGATTATATTTGCAGCAGAAACATTGTTGGTGATCTACCTTTGCTGGCATCATTGCAGCCAGTACAGAGAGGCAGTTCACACAGGATGCAATCACATCCACTGGGGGGTTGATGACTGATGTTAACCTAACAGACAAGAGAGATCCACTTTACAAACAGAAGTAGCACAGAACTAATAATATTCTGCACGTCTCTTTAAAGTGAGATTACCTCTGCAGCAGCATGTAAATCCGTGACGTGAGCGGTAACAGACAATCAGACACAGTCCAGTCTGTGCTTATGATCTTATGGACCAGATCCAGGATGGGCTTTACACGAACACAGTGGGCTATAACATCTGGAAAAAGAACAGATGCAAACACACAAAAATATAAATCATTTGTACTAATCAGTGTTATTAATGTTAATATTTTATGGCTGGGCAATATGACCTCAAATCAATACCACAATTGATTGAACAAGTTACCTTGATTGCAATTAATGAGTGAATATTTTTGTATTGTTTTCTCTCACAGATCACAGGTGAGGCTTTTGCTGCAAATATATTAATCAACTACTTAAAACTTTTTTTTTTTTCTGTGTTCCACTGTTGTTTTTTAAGTCCTCTGACAGAATCATGTTCAAATAAAGTTTGTTAGATTAGACTGTCAAGAGGGCTGAAGGACACATTAACCCACACTTTCACCTATGCACTAGGAAAACGCTGCACGATCAAATTGCATCTAAAAGTAAAGAGTTTTGTTTTTTTGTCAATCTTGGCACTAAACCACAGCATATATGCAGACAGAAAAAAACTAATATTTTTTCTAATAAAAGATTAGTCCCCACAGCAATAAGCAATAAGACTATTTAATTGACTAGATTATTTATTTATTTTACCCTTTGATGATGATGAGCACTTGACAATTTGAATTTCCCTTCGGGGATTAATAAAGTTATATCTAAATAGCTCTGATTTTATAATAAGAAGTGCACACAGTTTACCTATATATGGTCATTAAATTAATACTTCAAGGAAGAGAAATATTTTAAATAATGAATGCATCTAGTATTGGTTCCAAATGCTGGTTTTGATTAATTTTCAATAAATTGCCCAACCTTAATTTGTATCCCACCATTCAGTGGCATATACTGTATATGCCAAATCAAAATTAAAAATCAAAAAACCAAACAAAAAAAAAATAACACAAAAATAAAACATTGTGTACCTGCAGTTGAAACAACATGGAGCAGCATCTCCACCTCACATGTAAAGAGGGTCCAGGAGCTGTAAGAATAGTCCCAGCGCACCATGTAGCCCTGCTCACCTGCAATCATCACCTGGCCCAGCACCCCCTGTGGCATCCACAGGTTAGTCTGGCCTGTACCTAACATTCATGAAAGAATAAAAGTACATGAAGCAACAACAACAAATGTAAAAGGTTCAAATTTAAGAAAATGTTCCTCAAAATTTAATAAGGCCCTTAGGAAATCTTACTTGCATTAATGCTCTGTATGTATTGAGAAAACGTAATAAACTAACCCAAAGGATAGAGGAGTTTTGGAGTTTGTCTCCTCCATAGTGTCTCATCATCATTGGAGATGACATCATTGGGCTTATGTTTGTAAACTTGTGTATAAAATGACATCTTATCCAGGAAGTTGTAAACCTGTCACAGGGAGAAAAATTATAAACTGCAAGAGCAAGAAAATGTATATTTTAAAAGCATTTACACAAGTAAAAAGACTTGGTGGTTTATGCTTCTTTGCAGATGTGCAACTTACCTTTTTGACAGTTGACTTGTTTGACACAAGTGCAGTTAGAAGCTGCAGGAGAGGTCCTATCTTATGAGGAAACATCCCAACTGCACTGTCCAGAACCATCCCCATTCCCATGTTTGGCTTCTGCATTAAATTTTACCCCCAAAAATAAATAAATAAAAAATAAACAGATGAGACTATCAACATTCTTAATCTGATTTTATCTCTAAAAACATATTTTGCATTTCTTCTCACCATTTCCCAAAAGACTTCAGCCAGATTGGGAGCAGACAAGACCTCACAAGCAGCATCAATCAGGTGGGAACCCTGTGTCGCCACACCATCACTCTGTATAAGAATTATCATGAGAAGGCAAATTACCAACAAAAGTTAAGAGGGTGAATATTTAAGGTTTAAACGGGTAAAATAGGGCTGTACCTGTAGGCTCTCTTCTTCAAAGGAAGTGATGACAAATGAAAGGAGGCCGTAGATACACATCTTTGCTGTGCTTGCTGTACACTGGAAATGCAGTCAAAGATGCATGCTTGTTATTACAATATTCAAACCAAAGATTAATTAACTCTCCTTCAACAAATGAATTTAACAAACATTTTTCTTTTGATTGAATTAAGCTTTTGTCAAAGTGACATGTATTTTGCAATAAAAGTTCTGCATTGAAGACCAGGGTTTCTATATTAAATTTAGATTTTAATTGTGCGTGTAACAGCAGCTTAATATAGTAACTTAAATGCTTCATTTCAACATTTGTTTGTAATTTTATCTAAATACATTAGACAATGCAATACATTTTAGCAGTTTTAAATATTCTAGAGCAGATGGGACAGTTGTCCATAACAAAAAGTAAACTGCTGTAATGTTATTTAAAGAATTTGAGTTTTACATTTCATCAGACCAAAGTGAGCACTTATATTTTCTTACATTATTCCCTGAAACTCCCAGGTCCTTCAGCATGGTTGAAAGGTACTTGAACACCCCCAACTGCAGGGCTGTATTTCCTATCCTCCTGATCACAGGACTGGATTCGTCTGGTCTCAGCGTGTGCCTGAGCAGGACCCAAGCTAACAGCACGGGTCCATGATGAGGGATGTCACCCAACGTCAGCAGGAGCTGATCCATCTCCTACAAGAAGGGAGAAAAAAAAAAAGAAAAGTACACTTTAGAGGTGACAAATATTCATTATAAATCTTGATTCATTACCCTCAATGTTTAAGGTGAAAATCAGAGTGTTTTATCAAGTGAAACTCATAACAGAATGTAGTTTTCAGATGGATGATTTATTGAGATTACAAATATCAAAACGTATCAAATATCAAACCTTAATGATGTCCGGTGCACCAGAGAACTGGTGTTGTTCTGTACAATCCTCAAGAGCACACTTGTGTAAGAAGTCTATGTCCATTCCCTCGACCAGGATGAGAGAACTCAAATAACTGGAGCCAGGAAAAAGAAAAAAAAAAAAAAGTTAAAAGTTACACAAAGAACAGGCTACTGGGTTAGGCAGACGGCCCATATATAGACTGCTACAGTCGTCCTGCACCAGTCGCAGGTTTGACTCCCGCCCTGGGACTACATGTAGTGGCTCTTCCTGTCTGTCACTGCCCCATTTTCCTTTCTGCTTACTGCTAATAAAGGACAATAGAGCCAAAAAAAAAAAAATACACAACGTACAACATATTAGGTAACATCTGGTTTACCCCGTTCAGAAAGTTTGCGGTATTCAAGAATGCGTCATTGAATAATTTGGTAATAGAGTATAGGTGAAATACTCTAGTATTGAGTATATAATATATACTCTAGAATAGAATATACCCCAATCAAGCATAACATTATGACCACTGGTGGGTAACGCGGGTAAACAGTGCTCATCTTGTTACAGTGCAGTGTTTAAGCAATCTTTTTAGGTGCAAAGACAGATTTTACTTTTACTTTTTAATCCATTAATGTAAAAAGAGAGAAAGAAAAGAAAAGACATGAATACAGTAAGAAACAAGTTAATATACAGATAATTTGTGTAGATGTTAAGGAGAGCATTGTAATACATAATGATATTAAAGAATGTATTACAATTTTAATAATTAGAACATTTGTATAGCTTTTGTTTCATGGTTCTTGTCATATGTGACCATACAGGTAATTCATGAATGCGATTTTAAATGCAAGAATGACACACACAGAACACATACACATTTAGAAAGCACATACCCAATGCGGTCGACCAGCGCATCCATGCTCTTGTCTACAAGATGTCTGTTGGTCTGCCGCAGACCAAAGCCTTGTTCTTTGAACATTTTGGTAAAGCTCAGAAGGTCTGATGGGCTCATCTCAAAGTATGCATAATACAGGAAAATGATCTCTAGCAGCAAAGACTGTTCTCTAAGACACTGCAGGAACCATCGTGATACTCGTCTCTCCGTCTGTGGATAAAATAAATAAATAAATAAATAAATAAATAAATAAAATGTTCAAATAGAATGTGACTTCAATCCAATGGATTACAAAAAACAAAACAAAACAGTAAATTAATCAAATATGAACCAAATGTATGTTTTCACCATGAGGTTTCCATGGGTTTCCCATGTTGGTGCCTCTGCCTTGAAGAGATTCTCAAACTGTGACTGATAGTTGCTCACCAAGTCTTTCTCCAGCTTATTGACACAGTTGCTGTACTCAGCCTTCACAAAAAACAATTGCATCTCGTGTTATTAAAAAAAAAAAAATTCAATGAGAAATGCACACTTTAAATATTAAAAGTTGTCTTAAATTGACAAAAATATAGGTGTTCCTCACCCGGTAGGGATGTCGCTCATCCTGAAAGTATGTCAGCAAGAGGAGGACACATCTGAGCAGACACATGCGCTCCTCGTAGTAATAATCAGCAATCTGTGGAGGAAATGCATAAACAGTCATGTTTATTGAATGGGAGCAACAACTGTCTGTTCACAAATGCATATAGATCTGTGTACTCACCTTTAGCAGTAGAGCCTGACTCTGTCGCTCATCCTTGAGAACAACCTGTGGAGAAGATTTTATTCAACCATCATTATCATTTTTTTATTATTATTATCTTTGCCTTTAACATGAAAGTGAGAATGGACACCTTTAATGAGTCACGGGTCCCTCTGTAGTCCTCCTGCAGATAGCACTGTAAAAGCTGCACACTCTGCTGCTCATCGAGACTCTATAAGATTAGCAAAAATCATTATGAAACCACTGTGAGATGTAAATATATGTAAAAACTAAAAATCTTCAATGTGACACTGATCAGACTCTTACCAATAGTTTACTGATCCTCAAACCAAAGTCCTTCAGTGACTGTGGAACAACTTTGTTATCCTTCACTTTCCCAGCAGAAGATGTGCTACAAGAAGTGACACTGTTAATTATAAATCCAGTTATGAATACTTTCATAGTTTTGAAAATACCTTGTTGGACCTACCTGGGTTGCTTATAGTAACTTAATCCTTGATGCAGTCTGTCCCAGTGTTTATCAAGCTCTGCCTCTATCTGAGCCTGCAAACATCAAATTATTGATAATAAATTTTTCAGATAAGAACAGATAAGCTTTGTCACATGCACAATTATACATAGCACAATGTAAAGTGAAATGTGTTTGTGTACGCAGCACACATTAGAAAATGTGCAAAAAACACAGATATATTTTTGTAATATAATATGCCCAATCTGTGCAGTGGTCCAAAGTAGTCATATTGTGCAAGGAAGAAACTTTTCCTCATCCTCTCAGTTCAAGTCCTCAGGCAGTAGAAACACTGGCCTGATGGGAGTAGCAAGAAGAAAGTGTGCCCAGGGTGGCTCTTCTTAGTCCTTAACCTGCAATGTTTAGTGTAGATGTACTGCAGGTTGGGGAGGGTGGATCTGATGATCAATTCATCTGAACAAACCGCCCTTTTAAAAGGACTAAGAGGTCTTATATCTTACCTTGTCATTTTCTCTAGAAATAACAATAGTTCATAAGTAATAAATGACGAGTAGATTTTGGGGTCTTCCATGCCATCAACAGTATATATATATAGGACTGCAAGCAGTAAGAACACATACCGGCTCTCTAAGTGCAGACCTCCCCAACAGAATGGTCCATAGTTCTCGACAGCTCCTAGGTAAAGGAGAGTGGCATATTTGAGTAAAGCAATAATGCCTACATGTTAGTTCACATCAGTACTTGTCCATGCAGAGGGAGGTACTGTCCATATCAATTTATGTAAATGCTCAAAATGGTCAAATTGTAATTTGTTTGACGTGGGCAACCAATCAATGGTCAAGCATTTTTTATTCCATAGATTCTGTGGTAGATGATTTCAAAATTTCTAATAGACTAATTTGATTTGCAAAATTAATTATATACACAATATGTCATTGTCATAACAGAGTCACGTAACATAATCATCTTTATTTGTGACTATCCCACACATTGTCTTTGATATCAACCAGATCACAGAGTGTGGGACTGTGTGCACATGACCACATCATCTTCCACAGAATTTAAGAGCTTCACTGACTCCCAAATAACAGACAGACTTCAAGACTGCTTCTCACAACACCTTGAAAAACTGAATATTTTCAGCAAGGCTGTTTTTTCATTGCTTGATGCAGACCAGCAGTTTGGCCCTTGTAAAATCATGCAACATCTTCTCCACAAATATGCCTTCTAGCATTGTTGTTCTTGGCAAAACAGGATAGATCTTTGTTTCATATTCTTAGGCCCATATCGGTTAAATAAATACATAAAATGAACATTACAACTCATAAACCCACAGGAAACAAAAATACATACAAATATCTACTTTAGTGTTTCCAGAAATTATCTTGTATCACTGTATGTCGCAATAACTTAAAGCCTTCATAATTAGACTTTCTGAATTAGTGATCAAATTACTCAGAGCAGCATGAAATGTAGGTATATTCCATGTCACTTGCACTTGTCCATCTTGGTAACTTAAGCACAACTCTGAATGCATCATGAAGGCCACCTGAAGTCTTTTCATCTTTGTTTTACCATAACCACACCAGAGATGAGCTGTGCATAGTGGAGGACAATATGTTTTAAACAGGACCGTTCTACCATAATTTGTACACATTAAATTTGCATGCCAACATACTGCCTTGTGCACATAGTTTTCAGCTGAATATTTTCATGATCACGAAGTTAATATCTTATAAGATATCTCACTTTGCTTTAACTCCTGATGCAACTTAAAAATGCACCTCATAGTTCAGATTATAACGCTAATGGACGAAAAGTAAACACTAACCGCGAACGTTACTCCTTTTTGTCTCTTCTATGAATGTTAAGATGCTACTAACTGATTGGGACAGCGGACTAAATATTAAACTGGTGCGTTAAATTCAGTCATGTTGTCAATTTTCACCAAAAAGAGTATACCTAAAAATATATTTTAAAAAAACTACTTTAAAACTAACTTTGCGGGTACCATTCGTACTCAGCATCAGCGTTAGCTTCCCCGTGATCGGCATTGATTAAAGTAACAGTATAAGTGTGGGTGAATGTATGCGTGAGGCACTGTATCACGACATAAATTAAGAACTTTAATCAAAGAGCCACTTTCATGTCGCTGTTGTTGACATGCGGCGCCGCGTGACAGAAAAGCCATTCAAATGTTAGCACTTGCTAAGCTACGCTAGCATGGTGCTAATGATTCAAAAGACAAATTATCAAACCGAGGCGGCGTCTTGTCTTCTGACTTAATTCATGACGTGTTGTTAATGAATATTAAGTTTCTCACACATATTTTAAACAGTTCATGAACAATGTCGCAGTAACGGAAAGTTTGCTGTCGGTTTTCTACCTGACGCTCATCTCCGATTCCGCCATCTTCGCTCCTGTCCTGTGATTGGCTGTCGCGAAGATTCGTCACGAGCATCTTCTTCTGCTCTTTCGTGGTCAGTTACCTGCCATCTTTATTGTCACTTCAACGCCATCCTATGGAGTGAAATGGTTGGTGGGGTTGCTGTAAACGTAGTATTTATTTTATTTTATTTTATTTTATTTTATTTTATTTTCCGTGTACCGTTCAACTTAAAAACGTGGTTCAAACGCCAGAAAAACAAACAAACAAAAAAACCGCTCACAAAATAAAGTTAAAATAAATAAATACATAAAATTCTATAGAAATGAATGGCGTAATGTAGTACCTGAACCAGAGAGTAACTGACAAACTGTCAGAGCGGAGCAAAACTAAATTTTCATTTTATTTTATTTGAACTGCTCTAGATTTATGAAACGTAAAGTCTGTCCTTTCTCACACAATGTAGCCTAGTTCCCCAAGGTATGATAATAATAATAACAATAAGAGATTGTTAGAGAAGGGTAGTGAGAAGCTACATTTATTTTCCCTTCTGCGCTAATAAATAGTCCTTTCCTGTCAGAGTTTTACCATGATACATAATTTCTATAACAAAATATGTAGTCTTGTACTTAGTAAAATTCATAGTTTTGTAACACCTTTTAAACTGGTTCATGCTTTGACATTGCTTTATTTCTAAATTTAATCTGTTCCACAGCTTCACTTCACATACAGAAAAACAAAAACTTTTTAAAGTTGGATGTTTGAACATTACCCTCCACCCCCACTCAATTTATATCTCCCATCTCAACTTAAAAAAAGAATGAAATAAAATAAAATAAAACTGAAAACTGTTTGGGAGTAGGCTACCATCGGTTGTGCTGTTTGAAAATAAACCGATGCATTTTAAAGATCTTGATTCTTGCTATAAGTCTCTTGGTGGTAACGGAATTTCCTTTGGAGTTACGGACTCTTCGTGTTTCAGTGTTTCAGGGGCTTTTCAGTCTGAGTCAAAACCAAATGTTTGACTTTAGTTCACCAAGGAGACCAATGACTCCGAACTGAAACTCGTCATACAGCCATTGCTCAGTACTCAGGACCGCAGTTTCTCTGTTTTTGTGCTCCATATTTCACACTATTAAACAGAGATAATAAAATAGGCTTTATCATTTGAGATGTTTCTGTAACGTTGCCGTATGAGACGCGTTTGTGACTGTACCACGTGACCTGGCTGTCAACATGGCCCCCTCCTACACGGTGTGAGAGGAGAGACAGCTGACAAAGAAGGAGACGTTTATCCATGAAAGACGACAGCAGTCCGCATTTTATACCCCGAAATAACGTGGTACTTATGTGGTACGTACTCGTGTCTACGTCAGCATGTATCTTATGTCCACAAGGCCGCTCTTTGTGCTCAGAGCTTATGCTAACGCAGCACAGTCAGCTGTATTTCTTCTGTTAGCTCGATGCCGTCAGAGGTTGCAACATCCTTGGCTCACGGAGAGACGCGATCCTCTTTTTCGCTGATCGTTATTGTGCTGTTTTGATACGAGATTACTGGAGTCATGTTATTTTTTCGCGTTGTGTCCGTGTGTTAAAGACATCTGATCCTGGGCCAGTCATTCAAACCTCCAACCCCCACCCCCCACATGTCCAAAGGTTACAACCGACTTTATTTGACTTTTATCGGCTCAGGATGCTTAGATAAACCATAACATGAACATATTAACGTCTGTACTTTTCACGTTCATCATTATAATTTGTCACTGTATTTCTGTGCTTTTTCTAGACACCCATAGTGAGAGAAAAGTATCTGCCCAATAATGAAAAGTGGGATAGAGAAGAACTGACAGAAGAGGACCTTCGTTGTTGCAGACCATCTGTTCAGATCGACTCCCTCCCTACAGCCTGCAACCATGCAAGTCAACCCAGTCTTTGTGGAGTCTGCTGTAGTCCTGGCAGTGGTGCTGTGTGTCCACATGGCAGTCTGGAACCAGCACTCCTGGTGCAGCATCGCCCTCTTCATCCAGGCTTTCTACGTCCAGCACAAATGGGACCGTCTGCTGCGCTCAGGTGGCGCTGTGTTTCAGTTTCGTCCGTCAGCAAACAGCGGCATTGTTCCAGCCTCCATGGTGATGCCTTTGTTGGGCCTGGTGCTGAGAGAAAAGTGCTCTGCCTCAGGGAACGTCTACTTTGAGCGCTTCTCCATGGTGATCACCATCACTGGCATGATGCTGGCTTTGTTCCTCTCTCTGATTGCGCTGGGCATCACAAGACCTGTGCCTACCAACACTTGCGTAATTGCAGGACTGGCCGGCAGCGCCATCCTCTACACGACAAAGCAGACGCTGACTGTGTCCGAGGTTATCGAGGTCTTAGAAGTACTATTGATTTTCGTTTATCTCAGCCTGATTGTACTTTACTTGTTGCCACGCTGCTTCACACCTGGAGAGGCACTCCTCATCGTCGGCGGAATCAGCTTTATTGTGAACCAGCTCATCAAGCGCTCCCTCAACCTGGCAGAGGTCAAAGGTGATCCAGTGAACTATTTCCTGCCTGTTGTTGTCGTGGGCTCGCTGTTGCTGGGTGTTTTCTTTGCACTGCTTTTCTGCTTTATGGAGTCAGAGACTTGGGTCTCATCACTTTTCTTTCACATGATGACAGCCGTTCTGGCTCTTGGGATCCTGATGCCATGGCTGTCCTTGTTCATTGGCCGGCACCCCATCATGTGGCTGTTGGATTTTGTCACATTAAATGACAGAAGACTCTGTTTGCTGGGGTACTGGGTGTTTCTGGCTGCCGTGGCAACCTGTGTCGTGCTGCATCAGAACTATCAGCGGCAGTCGGGGTCAAAGAAATACCAGGCTTCAACTGTTGTCAGGAAGTATTTCCACCTGATTGTGGTGGCCACGTATGTTCCAGGACTGATATACGACAGGCAGCTGCTCCACGTGGCATCGGTTGGTTGCTTAGCGGTTTTCCTGTTCTTGGAGTATGTGCGTTACTTTAGAATCAGGCCACTCGGTCAGTTGCTCAGGCAGCTGCTCACCTTGTTCCTGGATGAGAGAGACTCTGGGCCTCTCATCTTCACCCACATTTACCTGCTGCTGGGTATGTCTTTACCCATTTGGCTGTTTCCTGGACCCTGTGCCCCAAAGGGGATACTTACCGGGGCAGGTGGCCTGGTGCCATATGCCGGTGTGTTGGCTGTGGGAGTTGGAGACACTGTGGCATCTGTGTTTGGGAGCACCATGGGGGAGATCCGCTGGCCTGGCACAAAGAAAACCTTGGAGGGGACTGCAACGTCTGTATTTGCCCAGCTCATCGCTGTGGCCATGTTCCTCATCTTTGACGGAAGCATCAATCTGAACTCCACCTACTCATGGATAGTTGGCTCCATCACTCTAGTCGCTATGCTGGAGGCCTACACGTCTCAAATAGACAACCTCCTGCTCCCTCTCTACCTCTTTGTCTTGCTGTTGCTTTGAATGATGGATGGCACAAACATTTTTCTTTGCTCTGTAAGCCTTTTTTTGAGTTAGCAAAAATTGATAGTAAAACAAATAGAAGCCCTTTAGGAATGAGCAGATATTGGTACTAGAAGGAGCCCGTTTTAAAGCTATCAGTTTAAAACAACATGATACGTAAAAATCTGCATTTTGTCGACAGCAGTCATAATGCAATAATGCCTGTCGTCTTGAAAGTGCAAGTCAGTTCAGTCTCTGTTGCAATCAGATATTTTACAAGCGAATTATTAAGAAATATGAGAAAGGGTTGCTGGTAGCTTATTTCCATCCTGACCCTGAGGTACTCGACCGCTGACACCAGCAACTCCTAAATTATGCAACGTGAGACTCAGTTTAGAAAACTGGAAAATGTCTTTAAACACATGCAGAGCTCTGGAGTTCTAGTTGCCACGTTTTGATCACCAATGAAGTTTTTTTTGTGTTGTTTTATTTTTTTACCAATACATATCCATGCATTGCCTTTGAAGACCATTATTTAAATTTTTGCCTCTTTCTTAAATCGATATTCTCAGCATTACCTTTTCTTCTCTGATGGCAATATGAAAGACTCAACGCTTCAAATATCTGCCTTAAGAAATGTATTTTATATCACTCATGACTTAATATTGTAGAAGCCGTAGATAAAAGCATGGCAGCCCCACTCAACTCTTCTTTTTAAGGGCTGGCCCTCCTGCATGACACTAATGTGAAATCAAGTACTGTAACATATATGCAGGTATCCTACACTATATTTTATTTCGCACATTTACGTTGCTCAGTATTTTTCTGGTTTTATGGGACCCCTATAATGTAGAGTAATGTATACATTTCCTGGTGATACTGAGCCTGCTGACCATTCATATTTTTCTTCAGCTCTAAATTGCCTTTGGGCCAAACCAGTGAATACAGGCCCGCTTCATTTTTGGCAAACAAACAAAAAGTAAAAGAAAAAAAAAAAGGTCCCCCAATACTTTTTTAAAATGCTTTCTAGAACCGTCCTCAAATGTCATCTGGTTTGATCTCATCATTTAGAGATGAGGATGCTGCAGTTTATGACCAGAACATTGTTTTCAGCACTGATTTGTGTACAATAATTTGTAAATGTTAATTTGGTGTTTTCATTTTTCTATTGTGATGACAGTTTATAAGCATGACAATATGTTTTTTGCAATCATCCTTACATTTACATTTTTAAACAATGTAATCCTGCATGTTGAGTGCATCACAGAGGATAAAAACTGACATGCCTCCTGAGAAGAGGAAGCTGTGTCTGTGCTTCTTTGACACAAACACGGCTAAAACCTTTGCTTTCACGGTTTCATTTCATGACTTGCTGAAGAAGTTTGTATATTGTGGTTTAAAATAATTCAGACATAAAGTTTAGTTGTTTTATTTTATTTATGTTTTATCTTAAGATGATCATACTTGAAAACAGATGGATCCAGTTGTCTGTAAAAAAAAAAATGAAATCAAATAAAAATCTCATCTGGATACAAAGTTTGAAAAAAAGACCATGAATGATTCAGGTTGTTGACAATGTTATAAGTGAGATGCTGAATAACACTGGATATGCAGAGTAAGCTGTTCTGTGGAGGGTTCACAGGAAGGTGAGCTAAAAGTTAAAAATCTTAACTTCAGTTAGGTCTCACAACAGTTTGGACAATGGCAGGTTGGCCAGCATCAACTACACCAGTCCAGTAGAAGTCCCAGCCCCTAACAAGTCATGCAGATAAGGTATTCTATTTAAAACCTCAAGGCCTAAGGTTTCTGTCATGTTCAGATTACATAATTTCCTCAAATTCTGTTTTTTCAAAGTCTGCATTAAACATAAAAGAAAATTGCCAGATATCCCCACAAGCCTTTTACACTGACACTTCTATAGGACACAGTATAATGCTCAACTAAACCGGTGTGGGACGTCTCACTACCCATCTACATTTAACCACTATGAAAAGTATTCCAGCTAAAGATGCAGTCCATCAGCAGGTGTCCCAGATGGGGTTGGAAGCAGATCAAATGAGAAACACAAGATATCAGTTACAAGACAGTTTCAAGCTCAAGTACTTAAATGTGAAATCTTAAAAACCATTTAAACTTTGGAAACAATAAAACTCAAATCTACATCTATGGAGGCAGAGGCAGTGGGTAGTTCACTAAGAAATGAAGCTGAATGACGTGTTCTATTAATTTCCTTTGCTCTGTTTCAGCACTATGGACAGCGTCACACCCTCTACTTTTATGTCTGAGTAGCCTTTTATACATTTCTACATTTCATCCACAAGAGCTTTTATTTAAACTTTTAAATTCATTTGATCCTCAAATTTTGTTTAAACATGACATTTCCTTAAAGTTTTGAACTTGTAACCCCATTTTCAGAAAGCTGTGATGTTGTGGAAACTACATAGAACAGAATTTATTGATTGATGATGCAAATGTTTAAAAAAAAAAAAAAAAAAACAAACAAAACAAACAAACAAACAAACAAACAATACTTTAAAAGAGACAATACTTTAGAAATCATAAAACATGAACAACATAGTTAAACGCAAATTCCAAATTTAGCAGTAAAAACAAGAATAAAATGTGAAATAAATGGGATGAAAGTAAACAGAACATAAAAGCAAAACATATAAATAGAGCATAAAGAAAAGCTGTGAGTTGAATAAAAGCTTTTTCAAAGAGTTATATTTTGAGATTGACCTCAAAGTCACAAAGATTCTCTGTTCTCTTCTCAGACTTGAAGCTGTTTCCACAGGAGACGAGCCTGATGGCTGAAGGTTCTGCCTCCACTTCTTCTTCTGGAAATTCCTGGAGCCACAATGAAACTTGCATTCTGAGAATGGTAGGTCTTGTGCATCATTAAACAGAGACAGACCTATGGCCTGAAGAGCTTTGTATGTCCAAAGAACAATTTCAAATTCTGTTCAAAATCTTTCAAGAAGCCAGTGTGGAGAGGCTAACGCAGGGCAGATACAGTGGGGCAAAAAAAAAGTATTTTGTCAGCCACCAATTGTGCAAGTTCTGGACCTCTCCCACAAGATTAAAATAAATTCTTTAAAAATCAGACAATGTGATTTTCTGGATTTTTTTTTCTCATTTTGTCTCTCATAGTTGAGGTTTACCTATGATGGAAATTGCAGGCCTCTCATCTTTTTAAGAGGGAAAACTGGTACAACTGGAGGCTGAATAATTAATTTTCTCCCCGCTGTAATCTCTAAATCTCAGACCTGTTGTCTACAAGCACTGAAAGTACAAAAATACTGTGACAATAAAACAACAATTTTTTGATAAAACATGTCAAAGTGCCACCTCCTTCTTCCAAGTCCTCGACACCACGTACAGCAGCATCACATCCTGAGTCAGAGTCACCACTCAGTTGCTCACAGTGACAATGGATAAAGAAGCCATCTTTTAACTATTCTACATAGCAAAGCAAAGAATAATCAAATGCAGTGGCCAGTTGGGAAATGATTTCAGTATCAAGTGCTGTTCAATGAAATGAGACCAGGGGTCCATTTGTAGTCATGTAATGTGATGTGCATCAAGTTGAGAAGAGCCTGGCACTGTGAAGGGGCAAACATAATCAGAGAATCATTTTGGCTTCTGCACAGATTTATTATTACCTTCTTCTCATTAAATAAATAGGTCAAAACTCTCAAGTGCTTGACAACTATGCTAAAGGGAAAAAATGTACATAATTCTGGCCCTGTGGAGCAGCACAATATGTCAGAGAACAGATGGTCACAACATCCTGTGCTTATAAAAATATGGGTGCTTATGATTTAGTTTAGTGGAGACTGTTAATCTTTGAAGTAAGTAAAAGTCATGAATTTACAAAATCTGTAAATTTACTCTATAATCAATGGCATACTGTGCTTGCATGGTGCTGTTATGGTTACATGATTTCTTCGTCAGCATCTTGTATCTTAGATGGAGCAGGGCTTTTTGTTTGAGGGCTTTGGTCTTCTCCACTAGCTCACATGATAATAATAATAATAATAATTTTATTTAGCCAGTCAAAGAAGATTTATACATTCCTTACTGCTGTGCATGCTTTGCTGAATAAATGCTATTGTTTTTATCCGAACAACTGTAGAACCATTACAGATTACTGAATGCATTTTTACTGCATGTGTCAAATAATCCTGTCTGAAGTCCATCATATCCATAAAATCCAAGACCAACCATCAGCCAAATCATCATTCAGATAATTTGATACCAGAATTGATAATCTCACGCAGTGTTAACATTCTCCCTGTGTATCATTTTTACCTTCCTACTTTCCAAGTTGCATTCTCAAGGTCACAGTCCTTGTATCTGGCTCTGATGATTGACACCGGACATGAAATATGATGTAAATGATTGTTAAACATTAATCTACCTCTCAGGGATTACAAGGGTTATAACCATTCAGCTTGGGCTGTATGTCAAAATGTTTAAGTAAAGTAAATGTTTGCGTATCAGACCAGAAGTGTTCCAGAAGGAACAAACCAATTCCAACTATTTTGGAGAAGTCCATCAAGAGTCCTGGCTAGTGGTATAATGTAGTCCTCAAAGACACCCAGAAAACTCAGCAACTTCGGCAATGCACAGTCTACAGCCTGAAGAAAGTTAACACTGTTAACCTTTGGGTTTCTACCCTGGTTCATGTGGTCAGCAACCATGTATGAGGTCCCATTATCTCATGCCATGCATCTGGAGAGGGTAGTCAATTTTCAAATGAGGAAGTTGGTTCAACCGCCAAGGTGCCTCAGTCAAGTTGGACACAAGAAGTAATGGAGCTCCCTCACTTCCAATTTTGGCCTAGTTGAAGAATCCATGTCAAAAGGCAGACTTGCTATGCCCCTCAAAGAATCTTGGGTCCCAGTTATGGGAGGTAGTGGTGTCTACCCTAGCAACAGATGAAGTAGGTCCCAGCCTCACCCAAGGCAGATCCACTTGGGCAGCAATCAGGTGCCCGGGTCCTTAGCAGCCAGGCCAAAGATTTCTAGAACACTTAGGTTTGCACGACATGAATCCAGTTGATATGCAAGTGGAATTATTTATTAATGCTATAATCTTACATGTGTTACCTCTTGGCATCTTGGCATGATGTGTTACTATGTGTCACACACATAGAAAGGAAAAAAAAAGTACAGAATCTTGTTATTGCAGGCTCTTGATTATTAACATGTCTGTTTTTATGTGGTTCTTTGTGGATTTGTGCTGCTCCTGGTGGAAATGTTTTGGTCATTATTGAAATGTTTGCAGATAAATGCAGTTTTAGGACTTCACCCACAGTTGTGGATTTCCCATTGGTGCTGTTTATGATGCAATCATTTGTCTTGCTCTTGGTAAATGTACTGCTCTTTCTTACTTGTTTTAAGTATTATAGCACCACTTAATTTTCCCTCAGTGCTCCATGGGATGAGATGCAAGATCGTGATGGCAGAGCTGTTACAGAGGGGGTGTATATCACTTTAATATTAAACTGTGTTCTTGATAATGCTGGTTGGAGTAGAAGGCTATCATATGTAAAGTACTTTTAGTCCATCTTAATCTCCCATTAACAGCTAGAAGGAGCTCATCTCAAGCCAAATGTTCAACTCCAGTGTATTACTGTTTCAGCAACATTGCTGTATACTATATTTCTGCCACTCAGAAAGAAGTGTAACACACAAATATGCACATATCACCTCATATGATCAAGTACTTGCTCACAAAGAGGATGCAAAGGGGAGTTTCTTAGTCATGATGGATTCTGCTGTCATAACATTTTCAATTTGCTGTCCTTCCTTTCCTATTTCCTCCCATCTTGTTCTTTTCATCTCACTTCCCCTTTCTCCTCCCTTTTCCCTTACCCCCCGAGGGTCACCACACACACATTTACACTCTCTGCTACCAACATGTTCAACAGTCATTGTCTTTTTCTTTCATCCCATATCATTTTGACTTTATGCAATTCAGAGATCCTGCATATGACAGCGTGTATATCAGAATGTTTGCTCTTTGTTTGCACTATATACAGTTGTGTTCAAAATAATAGCAGTTTGCTTAAATGTTTGCTGCTTTTTGTGTTTGTTTTTGTTTTAAAAGCTGAATAGTCATTTTCTTCCCTTTCTGCAAACACACTGTTATTATTTTGAGCAGTGTACATCAGGGGTTGACAACTGAGTTTGACTAACTCAATGGCGGGCCAAAATTACTTCAGGCAAAACCTGTCTTTCCTAAAAGAGCAAACAAACAAACAAAAAAACAACAACCTTTTTTTCTCATCTATTTTATCTTGTACAAAAATGCTATTTAAAATCAAGTGAATTTGCTACAGATGGTGTCTGCATTATTAAACAGACAGTAACCTGGGGCCGGTTGTTAATCCACATAGAAGTAATCTGGATTGGATCAAATCTTGAAAACGGGTTGTTGAAAAGAAAAAAAAGCGATTCCGTAATCCGATGAGATCACTAATCCAGTCTTGGACTTTATGTAGATCAAACTTTCAGTTTGCATTGTTCAAAGCTTTTAGGAAGGACTGGGATACATTTGATCCAAAAAAAACTGGATTATTCTGATCCCAGGAGAAGGCTGGATTCATTCTGGAGTCCAGGGAAAAAAATACAACACTGGTCAAATAATACACTTGTATCAAGTACACGTTTTAACAAACGAACACAGTTGAAGCACATCAGAGGAACGAGGACACAGACAGGTCTTCAAACTAAAACAGGAAACACCCACCAAAACCTAAACCGTGACACAAAGTGCACAGTTCAGCTAAATATGGTCATTAAATCAAAATCTATAAGAAGAGAAATGAGTGAAATAACTGACATGAGCAAGATTTCATTGATTATTGTTTCTGAATATTGGTTTTGATTATTTCTCCATTAACTTGCCAGCCATCCATGCTAGAATATTAGTTTACATACTGAACTATGATACATGCATCTTAGCTTAGTGCTGCTGCTACTAGAACTACAACAACCAGCAGCAGGTAGCTAAAAGTTACTATTACCTCTTTCACTTTTTATATTGACAGTACTTATGCTGTCAATAATTATTCCACATTATTGAAATGCTGTAAATCAAATTAAATGTATATAATTCTAAGAAAATGTCTGCTTGATTGTTCCCAGACTTTCTCGAGAGTCGTGTATTTCCACATTAAGCTCTGTGTTTGTATGTAGCGTCTTGCCTCGATGCAGGTAAAGCAGCTGAAGACTGAGCTATCTGTCTGTGAGACAGAAACTGCCTCCCCTGCATCATTCCTAGTAAGCGGCAGACTCAATCTCAATAAAAGCCTTCTGAGCTGGCACTATGCAGTCAGAGCGCCTGCTTGGGAGAGATCTGTGTGTGTGATGAAGTGGATGAGGACAGAGAGGTAGGGATGAAGAGCAGCAGGAGGAGGCTGCCTCTGGGCTTTCCTCTCCCTTCTCCACACCGCTTCTGTTTTTCTTTCAGGATAATGAATCAGGTATAGAGTGGGCTTTCACAGAGTGGCCAATGCATAAACGATGCTTGCAGAATACACACACGCACACATATATGTATAAGTGTGTACGTGTATACACACGCACACATATATGTCTAAGTGTGTACGTGTATACACACACGCACACAGATGCTTCTCTGTCAGAGACTAAGATGGTGTTGCACTACAACTTATTCTGTGCTGACATAAAAAGCTTCCAGATCAATGACAGTCTGTTTTTTTTAAATAAAGGAGGTGACAGGGACAGAGAGATGCTGAGATATATTTGTGAAACACCTACTTTTATGAAGTACGAAGGAGGGTTTAAAATAGGTAGACTCCATTAGATTATAACAACTGATGCATTTTTCATGTTAAATATCCCAGAGGACACTCATACTGTTTAATTTGCTGCAAAATCTTACAAAATTATTTCTTTCTTCCACCAAACAGTATCTTTCAGATAGATTTCCCCTCATAAAACTTTTAATTTGGATTCTTGATTCTGTTTTAATGTCCTTTCATTTTTCTGTTCATTATCTTCTTTTAAAGTCATTGCATTTCCATCTCAGTTAGGTTTTCTCTTATTGCTCTGCGTAATCCCTTCTCGTGCTTCTGTAGGGAATACAGCAGCCTCCTCTGAAACTTTTTTCTTTTTAGCACATTTTTACTCATTAATCCTTTTCCTAATCAGCTCAAAGAAGAACAAAGTCTCTACTTTAAAGGCGAACCTCAGAATAAAAACAAATATGAAATCTGCAATGAAATTAGTCACATATTTCAGAAGTTAAAAAGAACATAAACATTAGAAATAGCTTCCTTTTATCTCGATCATCTCAACATGTCAGTCTTGCTTTCTCTGACACTGCACTCTTGGACAAAGGTGAAATTCAACCTGAACTTTTTGCAATAAATCAAGTGAAAGATTATATATTAGATTATATATTTTCTGCTATTAGCTAGGTTAAACTGTAATCTTTTAATGAAACTGCTCTCAGACCTGCTTTCCTGCATTGCTTCTTGAAATGCACTTTTAGCACTTTGTGTGGCCCCGTAGATGGTGGAGGTTAAGTTGCTTCTACAATACTTAGTCTTTGCCCAGATGTCCACTGAGTGAGGTTGCTTTATCATTGCTGATGTGGGACATTCTGCTGTAAAACAATATAGTTATTCCAACGGGACAGAAGAGCAAAGTTACTTTAGATTACTGCAACTGGATAAAATGAAGCAAACATTACATCAGATGAACTGAAACTGAATTAAACTTGAACAAAATTCCATTGTTCTGCTTTAAAGGATTAAAACAGAAGACTGAACTTGTCTGACAGTTTTGTTTTGATAGTGGGTGACGGGTTAACTTGGAACCTTGCTTTGGTTCTGTCCTTGCTTTTGTTTTTGTTTTGTAGGAAGTAGCTGGAAGATCATAGCAATGTTTGTCTTCTTGAGTGTGGACATGAATATGGGACTTCTGAAAGACGCCTGGGTCCTTGTCTTTTGTCTTTTTTGAAGTGTCATTTGTGTGTGTGTGTGCTGTTTGATAGAGGGGGTTTCTTTCAAGAAGTTGGAGGGAAAAAAAAAAGAAAACGCTCTCAGCACTGTTTGAACTGG
>JBAMYA010000004.1:4740554-4758528 GCA_037176975.1 Arrhamphus sclerolepis | reverse complement strand
TATATATATGTATATACACACACATATATATATTGTGAAAGGGCTAATTGTGTTGTAAAATTGCAATATTTTGGAAGACAGACTTTTTTTTCTCCTCCAGCAACCAAGACTTTTTATTGTACAATCGCAAATGTCACAAAATTGGGAAACAAATTCCAATTTTTTTCTTTGGAAACTATTTGGAAAACATTTTGAGACAAAATTACAGCAGTTGTAAAACTGCTAATTTAGTATAATTCCAACTTTTTTTTGTAAAACTACTTTGCTAAATCATGACTTTTTGACATCAACCAGCTGCTTTCCATCTCATGTATTCCACTTTTTGTACCAAATCACATTCACATTGAAATTTTATCTTTGCAAGCTCTCACGGGCTCCGTTGTGGGTCGTTGTTTGGCCCCCAGGCCCCGAGTTTGATACCTGTGCTCTGCATGACGCTTTATTATATTTATAAATACTGCACAGAGCTTCCGAGTATAAACCCATCATTCTCAATGGTACACAGCAATTACCTTTTTTAACTGGTGCAGCAACAAACTTCTCTTCATCATATGTCTGCTCCCTACCAATGAAGTCTGTCAGTGGATAGGTGCCTTTTGGGGTGCGTACCATACGGCGAGTGATACCACCTGGGAAAAATAAATTAGATCCATCTCTTTCACAACATGGAGAAAAATAAAATCTATAAATAGTGATCTGACATACAGTATCAAATACATACACACAGTGCTTGGAACTTACTATTGTGCGACCCTGGGATGAACCAGAGACAGCCGTTGTTGACAGTGGCGTCCTCCAGGGCGATCCACAGTCCCATAACTCTGCCCAGAGGCTCCGTGTGCAGAAATGTGGCATCTTGGTGGGGCGTCACTGAGGAACACAAATCTTGTCAAGCTGAAGAAATAGTACAAAAATACGGATGTACATCATTCGTTCTAAATGTAGTTGCTCCTTTTTGAGGAGTTTTGCTACAAGGCAATACTGAGGTTACTAATATGATTTCAAATATGTCATAGCGGTGAGGGCCTATTTGCCTTATTATAGGTGAGAAAAAAAATATTAGTAATATGTGGCCAGCAGACAAGCTGCAGAGGGTTGTTATTACATATGAAGCATGGATAATATATTATGGGGACTGAATGACAGAATTATATTCTACATTTTCAGTTTAGGACTATGTTATCATGATCGAAAAAAAACAAAAAAACAGTAGGTATAGATGTATTAAACTGCAAATGTCTGAAGAATGGAATCAATATCCAAATGGAGGATTCTGTTCAGGCATTATTTATTTTTATTCTTATGCATTTGTCTGCAAGTTCATCCTGCACCTGATGTATTTCACCCCATTCAGAAAAATGTGTTGGGGTAAAGGATATAATCATAGTGCTTAACATTTAATTCCCTCTCTATTAAGTCATAGTCATGGGTATTGGACCTTTTGATTCTTATTAATAATTCATGGCCATGCAATCATATGTGTCCCACATTAGGGCTATGTACATGAGTAAATCCTTCCTTAGAAAAGGAAGTTGTTTAGTTTTAAAGAAACAAAAATAATCAAAACAAAAAACACTGAGATGATTTCTTACCTTCTCCACCTATTCCTGGTTGCTGAAAGAGAACAAAACGTGACGTTTTTATTTAGTACACATTTTCCATCTGACACTAGGTACTTGTCAGACAGATAAAGGCTTTACCTTAAAAATGTACATGCTTTGCAGAATCACAGGATTTTGAAGGCCCAGCTTTTTGGCTATGCCCTAGGAGGAAAACAGTTGATTAAAACGACCTTTTCTGTTTTTATTTTTCTAAAGCTGAAACTATGCAACATGATATCAAACTGAGTGAGGATGAAGATAAGGACGCAGGTTAATTTGACCATGACCTGGGTCTGTGATGTCACAGAAACGCTGCAAATCTGAACGGATCAGTGATGTTTTCAAAATAGGTAGGTTTTTGGGGGTGGCAGTGGTTTCAAATACACAAATCATCTCAGTGGCATAAAAAGTTTTCTTAACATGCCCCCCTTTTCAGCTATTCAGTCACCCAGTACTTTTATTCTTCAACTCTGTACATTAAATAACTCACCTGCACTTTGGGTGAATGAGTAACCTTTTTATACAGAGGCTCATATGCATGCAATGCTGAAAGAAAAAGTGAGATGGTAGTTAGATCAGTTTTTTTTTTTTGGAGATACCTTTGTTTAAGTTGCTGAAAAAAAATGAAAAAAGTTTTTTTTTTACCATGTCCAACTTTATTGAGCGACCGCTGCTTTGGCACGATAAATTCTCCTGCAAGTCAAGGTACATTGGACATTTCACGGCATTGCCAATAATTGACAGACCTTGAAAAAAATTTCATAAGAGCTCACCTTTGTCATCAAAAACACCCTTCTCAAAGAAAAAGCGGATCTTATCTCCACTTGTGATGAAATAATCAGCATTTCCCTGTGCGGGAGGGAAAGAAAGTTCAAACTGATGAGTTGATCCACCTGGCAGTAGTTATGTCAGAGGGGAAAGACACCAAATGTAGGACCACACTATTGACATAAGGTTTAACATCAGTCTGACATCAGGGGCACTTGGGGTCGAGTTAAGTAATTGCGACAGGGAAATAGAGACTAACTTTCGCTTGCCTTACCTGCATCTGCATGTGTGATGGACAGCGTGCAAAAGAAATATTGTTGATTGAACTGCTAAGAGCTTTTAAACAGTGTTCTGCCCTGAAACGTGGCTGTCCTCTTCATTAAGTCACCTGTGTGTTGAGCTGCTCATCATGGTAGGTGGAAAACGTGGTGCGGCAATGATCAGGGACGTCCATCCGGTCTACAATCTCAGTCATCCTCTGCCTCAGCTCATCGCACTCCTGTGAGGTCAGCAGCCCATCCAGAACCACATATCCATCCTCCTTGTACTGTAAAGCCAGAAGATGTTATGTTTCAGTGCTTGATCAAGCAGCCGTTGGTCCTACCGATGCACTGAGACATTTTTAATGGTTCTTCTCTTTCATGCCTGACCTCACTTATAAACACAAATTGGACAGGAATCTCAATATTAAGTAAAATATCAGGTTAAATCCATGGTTTGCATACACAATATAATCCAAGAAAGAGCTCCCTTGCATTTTAGTGCCCTGCTTTTGTTAACATTGTTTTAAATATTGGAATTATGTTAAAACATATCTTACAGTTTGCTTAAAAGCAGTGATTCGGTTATCAAGATCAATCAAGTCAATTCACTATCACCAGTAACAAAGAAGGTTGCAGATCCCCACAACAGAGAAGTTGACAAATAAAAGCGTTTTGTCATTTTTGCCTGATTATCATATTCATCCTTTGGTCAATATGAACCTCCATCCAGAGCATCCATCCAAGACTAGTGGATTGTAAATGATCAAATCAGATATTATTTCAACAATGTAGATTTGTATGACTTAATTCTATGTCATTTGGGGTTCAAGGAAAAATGCATTTGATACTAAATGCAATTTCATTTCGGTTTTATAACCATTTGCAGGAATACTTTAAGTGCTCTTCGCTGTCAAATGTAAAATTCACTCCAAAAGCCACACTAGGTTCTTTCCGGTAGGGGTGGGGGTCTGAGAGGCCACTTGTGGATGAGACATGTTACGTAATCAGCCTCACATGCACTCAATTATTTACTTTGTGCGCAATTACAACTAAAAGTACAATAGTGCCGTTGTACTTGTGAGTCGATTTATGTTTGTCAGAGAATTCAATTAAAACCATTTGCTCAGATAATGTCATTTGGTTGTTTGCAACTTAAGACAAATAACATTTTTAGAATATCACTAGTTGGAACTCAGAATGTCTCCTCTGCTGTTTTAAAGCCATTTTCCTCACCTTTTGCACGTCCTGATCTGTCATAAAATCCATGCTGGTGTTGGGGGCGATCCACTCCGTTAACAAGTAGCACAGATACGCTGCGTCTCATCCGGGAAACGTTCCGCCAGACCACGTGACCTGTCAAACTTTATTAGAGCTCAACGCGAGAAGTAATAGGATTTTAGGATCATTTAACTCTTTCGTTGCAGCTTGTAGTAGTTTCAGTCTGCTCGGCGCTGCTTCTATAGCGATGGGCGCTGCTGCAGTGGCGCAGAGTGGCCGCTGGGTGTCGCTAATGTCACATGAAAATGGAAAACGAGCTCCACAGGGAGCTTAAATATCAGCATCATTGCAAACATCTGCATGAAACAGTGTCTCATTTGGATCTAGTCTTGATTCTGATCACACTAGACGCTGACTTTTGTGAAAGGGTTTTTTTTGTTCTCAACATTTTGTGGTTGTATTTTGTATATATATAATATTCAAGTCAGCTAGTATGTGTTTTCTATAGCTGATACTAATTATTTAAATTAAAATAATCTGACAGATTAATCAGCACTTCTCTACTATTACTACTAGTTTCTGTTTGAATGTTTTGAAATTTCCCTTTAGGGATTAATTATTTCACTGAATTAAATCTTAATTAAACAAACAAGCAAACAAAAATGAGTGAAAAATAAATATGGGTGGTCATTTCAAATTTGGTAAAAAAAAAAACAAGACTAGGAGTGTCCAAGACTTTTGCACCATCCTCATACTGTATTGGACACGAAATACACAAACTTCAAGTCTTCAGTTAATAGATCTTCTGTTCAAAGTACAAAAGTGAAATTTAGCAAGACATTTAACTGAACAAACTATGATATAAAGAAAATGTGTTCAAATCTTGTGTGTGAAACAATAATAGGACTCGCTCACATCCCACAGATACAGAGAGGTGTGAGCTCAGACCTTTTGGTTCAAGAGCGATTTATATAAAGCACTGAAGGAACAGTCAAGAATTTCACGTAGCAGCCTCGAACACAGAAGTCGTTTTATCTGGAATCACATGCTTGTGTTACTTAATTTGCCATGTTTAAAATATCCTGACTGTGCTTGAAGCGTAGCGGTAGAGCATTAGTGCAGCCAGCACTGCTTGTGAGATGAAAGAGAACTAAAATGTAAAACTTTCACAGTATATGCTTAAATGTTAAAGCAGGAAAATAGTGCAGGCGTTAAAGATAACATCATGGTATTGTACTGGTACTGGCTCGCTTTATACTGATGTATCGACCTGCAGGGACAAAAAAAACAAACAAGAAACAATAACAGGCTGCATAGTTGATGTTATTTCCACCTTTGCTTTCTTTACAGACAGACAAAGACAAATGTCAGTAGTGTCAGAGATCTCTGCAGTCAGCTTCTTTACAAGTTTCTAACATTCAGCAGTTTTCAGCACTTCTTCCCAAAAGAGGAACAGTTCAGCCCCTGATTAGTCATGAACCCACTCAGAAGCAGGATTTAGGTTTAAGTGTTAATTTTTATTGTCATGTGTCAGAATGGTACAAAAGTAGAGTCTGACCATTTAGAAACCAAAGTTCCACTGTTACAGACACTTAAAAAGCCAGTGTTCGGTTCACCCGGCGAAAACGCATTAATTAATAAAGGCTGTCAAGTGATGCAGACAGCACCGACTGATACAAGTCTGTCCATTCAGCTTACAGTTTATGTTCACCTAGATTGTTGCTAGGGAGTTAAGTGGGTGGTCGTCAATATGGCTGTACTGCACACAAGCTCAGGTTTTAAAAAAAATGTAATGGATACAATGCCCCAAAAAGGAAACCAATATAGTATTGGATTCTCCCTAATTTACAAGCATCCAAATACAAAGATTCATTCATCATACGTGTAAATACAATCATGTATTTAGAAAGAAAACAAAATGCAATCTTGGCAACGTAGTAATAAAGTGATTTTCTTTTGCAGTTGTGAAACAATACTGACGGTTTTGGGCGAAAAAACAAAAACATGACACTAATGTTACCTTCTGAAAACACATTCATAGCTCAGGCGTTAACAGATCGTGCATCGATGTACACGCCTCCGTTTCCAGCGAGATTGTCAGACTGCTCCAAAACCTTCTATTGATCCAAACCAGCAAATTCTGTGTAAGAATAAACTCGGTGTGTGGTTCCTCACAAACAAATATACTTAAGGCATACATCAACACACAAACAAAATACCATTTCTGGTATTTTACACTTTAAGAAGGCAGAAAGTTTTAAAATAAAGCACATTTGCACAGGTTTAAATAAATGTTTAGGTGAAAATGGGCAGCAAATTTTAATATAAGTGCTGATGTTTTCTTATAACGGAGCATCATGATATGAAGACTTCCTTAGTGACATAAACATCTAACCAACCTCATCGCAGACCTTCACCTGACTCACTGTTGCCCACATGAGGAAAAGGGAGTGGGTTTCAAGTGAAAAGCATGACTCAGAGGGAAGACAGTGTGGGAGAGTCACGACTCTGAAGGTCGGGAAACATGACCGAGGCAACTCCTGAGAAAAGCACAGACTCCACATGATGGTCAGAAAAAAAAAAGCATGATTTTAGATGTGTCATCAGACAATAGAAATTCATATCAATATGTATAGATGGATTTTGGCCAAAAAGAAGAAGGGGAAAAAAATTACCAGTTTTATGAATGGCATGAATCTGTTCCCAGTGAAACCCTGAGAAAGTTTCCCATGGCACTCCTGAAGTTAAAACCTCCACTTAAAGATGAAGAATGAACCTCCAAGGTCATGACCAGCATGTGAGGCCCAAAACCCGCTTTATCACACAACTGCTGAGAATTACATGATTTGACTCCGTGTCTTACCTGCATTTGCACTCCACAAACACCTGTTTTAACTAGCACCTCTACTGTCAGTTACAGCACTACAATGTCTTTTTCAAATGGCTGTAGGTTGAGGCACAGACTTTTACAAAGTACACCCACTTCCAGTTGTAAAGAATCTTGTGCATCATCATAAAAAAAGAAAAAAAAAAAAAAATCATCTAGTTCTCACCAGGTATTAATATTGGTTAAATATTAGCTCAGATGGACAAAACTACACCGTCATTGTTTGTATAACACGTCTCTGACCACCTGACATGGCCTGCTGGTAACGGCCAGACACCAGACAAAGGCTGTTCTTCCTGAGAAGTCTGAAATAGCCTTAAAATCTAGACGTGCCGCTAGCAGGTCCTACATGCCTCTAGACGTGGGTCTGATCCATCAGGCTATGAAACATCTAAACCGAGCATAGGTAACCAGGTCCTGTGACTGGACTGACAGCTAGTATGAGGTGCAGACATGCTGCGTGACATGTGCTTTGTGGCCAAACATTTCAATTTTCTGCACACATGTCTTGTCATTTGTTCAGATGCATCTTTGCTAGTGGAAGCCCTGCTGCATCGTCCCTTATAGGTGTCTTGTCCACTAGCAGCTACCCAGTTGAGCTCAGCTTGACTCTACTCTTTTAAGGGTTTTCCACTAGGTGACAGGATCTCTTCGTACCCCGTCCACCACCCTTTTCTTTTTTTTTTAAGCACCTACTCGGCTGGAGTTTCAGCCGAGCTGAGTCGAGCCCTACAAAAGCAACGTCTTCGGACTGCAGGCCACTGACTGGCCAGAGAGCGACATCATTGATGAGTCTTGAGAGCAACTCCTTCGAACAACAACACACTTATAGCGTCTTTCCAGCCACTCAAGGCGCTTCAAACCTGCCATATTTAAAACCAGGCAACAGCAACTGTGTGAGGTGGTGCACAAATTGTAATGGAAAACAAAATGAGACTGAGGCGAGTACAATCGAGTAGAGGCAAGTAGTGCGAAAACTGTGTAAATGGAAAAGAACCATCAAAAAACAGAAACGTCACCTTTGTAACCTTTCCAGGAGAGCCCTGCAGTCATTTCCTGATTGTACCATCATGAACTTTACCATGTGAGCAAAGGCCTGTCCACTCTGACATGTTACTTATAGGTTTTCTGCAGTGACCCTGAGCACTGTACTGTCTGACCTTGGGGTGAACCTGATTGGAAGTCAACTGGAAAGATGGGCAACTGTCAGTGTTTTAAACTTGTGAACAATGCTTCTCACCTCCAAACTGTTTGCTTCACTTAGTGCTGATGTCTCCCCCCTTTTGCACGGCATTAAAACACACCTGAATACTCCAAGCCAGATGTCTGTTTTTATAGGCGAGGTCACACCCACGGATGATCAGCTGAAAAAGTTCAACTGATTAGCAACACCTGGCTGCTAATATCCTCATGAAGCACAAAAGCTATCTTTAGTTCTACTTTTTAACTTTTTTCTCCTCTCATCCCTCTTCAGACACTTCTTCTATATTTTGTCTTTGTTTAGTGAATAATGACATTGTGTAATATGTAATTTTATTCCTGATTCAAAAATGAACCAGTTTCAACACCTGATGACGATTTTAATCATTAGTATTAAGAATTACAAGAGAGTCTCTCTTTTTTTCTTTTTACATAAATGACTGTTACTTATTTGTACATTCTTTGAAAAATCATTTTTGGATCCAATAAACACATGTTTTGACAAGGAAAAAAAGGGATGACTTCTTAAGATGGATGTTGATATTTAATTGTTTTGTTTACAGATCTGAAAATTGCTGGACGATTTGAGATTTTCTATGGAAAAAAAACTGCCTTCCTATGCTGTCATTTGTCTCTGGCCTTTGCCTCAAACTAGTCAACACATTCAACATTGAAGCTTCCTGTTCTGCACATTAAGACTGTGTGGGACCACTTTACTAGAGATCCCTAGAGGGGCACATGTATCTAGCCAAGGCCTTGATGGGGGGAAAAAGGAAAACTAAAAACACGCATTAAAGTAAAACTTCCTTTGAATCCCTTATCAAGCTAAAATTGAATGGAAACATCTGGCAAAAATTAAACCAAATGATACACATTAAACTAAGACCTTAAGAATTTGAGCTATACATTTTACAGCATAAGAAAAAAAAAAAAAGGCCCCGATGATGTGATCATTAACAGGGTATAGCTTGTAAAAGCGAAGGCTGGATTTGCAACTAGAGATGTCTGGCAGGAGCAAACATAGCAGATCTATTCCAAATGATGCTATTAAATCCCAGGTCTTAACAAGAAAAGTGTTTCAAGCAGACAAAACATGTTGCTGTTGACGGCGGATATCACGTATTCTGCAATCTTGCTCTACAAGGAAACCTATCCTTTTTCGGTGGCTGGTTAAAACCAGTTCCCTTCCCTCTGCAATTTCCTGTTTGTCTTAATTTGCCTTGTGAATGAATAAACAAATGTCCACTTGTCCCCGGAGTGAAGTGAGCACGATAAATATACACAAAAAGCTCGCACAGAAGCAGCTGAGCACTCGATTCAACTTTTCTTTACCTTTTTAATCTTCCCCAACTGGAGTGCTTGACCTGTCACGAAGATCTTAGATAAAACCATCTCATGATCTCTTGATTAAATATATAAAAAATAATAATTCCATGGATTCGTGTTATTGGATTAGATGAACTGCCTTCAAAAACAATTACCTTTGTGCAACCTTGCACACAGTTTCATTTGGAAAAACAAAATGCAGAAATGAACTGTGACTGGAGTTTTTATCAATGTTTGCGTCTGTGAAGCTAACAGAGAGAGCTACCTGAATGCAAATAGGGGAGCAAGTATGGATTTACATTTTAGTCAATAAAGCAAAATATATAAACTCTGAAATGAGCAAAGGTCACTTAAGATATTTGACTATGGGTATATTTTTCAAAAGCTTAGAATAAATGTTCAGTCAATGGTTGTGTTACTAGTTGAATGTGTCTCTTAAGCTCAAACGTAATAACAATGTATGGTAGTAAGTACATTATAATAAATTCTTCCCTTCTTTCAAACACTTGAGTGGATGGAAAGCACCTCCTACGCAGCTCATTAAGACACATTTGTAATGTGTGATTTTTAAGTCAAAATAAGCTAATGCCTATGTCACACACTTAAGTAGTAAACATGTTTTGTGATGCAAAGTAATGAGTCCAAGAAGAATGTTACATTTCTCCACCACTGCTCCCTGTGCAGTTAACAGTCTGCTACACAGGCCGATGTTATAATTTAACTGCAGGGTATTTAGACATTGCACTGTAGAGTTTGTTCCCATTTAGTTCCTCTGAAGATTTGACAGCTCTTCTTTGAAGTCGTTTCCACAAGTCTTTAGCGTTAAGGCCTAAGCTGTGAAATCGTCTGTGGCATGATTTGTTAAGCTTCATCAGATATTTTGATCACAAAAGATGGTCCCCTCCGAGCAGGTCGACCATGAAGGGAGCCTGAGGAGAAAAACGGGGCCAAATCTTCATGCTTCAACGAATCGGGGCACGAAATGCATCTCATAGCCTCACTCCAGTGCAGCTGCAAATGTAAGAAGAAAAAAAAAAAATTCCTCCAAACGGAGGGGCGGGCAAACGCCGCTTAGAGCATAATCTTTTGTGCAAGTATCCTGTGATCAGCAAAGTAATGATAGTGAGCACTTTCAGCTTACTATCATTAGAGGCTTTGTCATGCAAAGATGCCTCACTTTAATAGAGAAGTTGACTTTAGAAAGGTCCTACTGTGGCATGCATATTTAACATTATCTGCCACAATCCTTGCAATTTTTGTACAGTGAAGATGAAACAGAAAAGCTGAATTACTGAATCAACCGAGCTTGGTTAGGAGAAAGGAGATCCATCCTTTACAAGCATGAGTGTTGTCATTTTCAAAAGTAAAATAAAAAAAAAAGAATAAAAATCGGATGTCTTTGACATCCTTACTTTTCTGTTGCATCTTTTTCAATGTTCGCCTGGCTTTAACAAATCTCTGCTCGTCTGTTCCTCAGACCACAAAGTGGGTACGCCTCATACTTGCTCCTTGTCGGCCCTCCAAAGCTGCTCTTTTACTTCAGACGGCAGAGTGTTGAACAGGTCTTCCTCCACCACCAGACCGCTCCTCTTCAACAATCGGCACTCTCCGAGCTCAACCGGGAGGCACTCTAGACGGTTCCCTCTCAGCTCCAGCTGGGTAAGCCCTGTGAGTTCTCCAAAGCGTGATGGCAGCGTCTGCAAGCAGTTGTTCCCCAAGTTCAGCGTACGTAGTTTCTTACACTGGAACAGCTCCGGGGGCAAAGTCTCGATCTGAAGCGGAGAGGATAAAAGGCATAAAATGAGTGTTATTTAGCCTGTCACTTCAGGCTTGAGGCTTCATTACATACTGGAAACAAAAAAGAATAATTCTAAAAATAGCTTCAGGGTTACCAGTTTGCAACCAAGTTGATAGAAATCATATCTGATTAACTCCAACATGGAAACAATATTCAGAGGAGCTGGTTTTTTACAGCTCATTTGAACTGATAATGTGTTAAAATATTTAGAGACCAAAAGGGGTTTTGAAGGCCCGAGAGACATAAAAAATGGTCCCATTTAAAGGAGCTATTTATGGCTACTCACAAAACTGCTGGGGGCTATTTTAAGCATGCAGACATGCAAGCAAAACAAGGTAATACCAAAAACAACAGTAGACTTTACTAAAACATGTGATTTTGTATGCATGCTTGAGAACTCTAAGCTAACCTTTTAAAAGGAATATTCTGAAAGTTTAATTATAAACTCATTTATTTAGACTTTCATTTCACAGCATGAACCCAAGATCTTTCATATTTAGTCTCATCAACTTCAATTAATTTGCTAAAATCCATCCATACCTTCATTTCAGGCCTGACGTTATTACAAAAACTAAACCTGCAGCTGTAAAGCTTTGACAACTTTGTAAAGTTGCCATTTCTTTTCACAACACTAAAAGATATTTTACCAAGTGAAGTCTCTTTATTTTAGTCCCAATATTGCAAGTGTTGATATCAATCTTCTGGATGAATGTCAACTGACTGAAAGCTACCGTAAATGCTCTGCAATTTGTTTTGGAAATGATTGCTGAGGTTCACCCACTAAAACGGGCAAAGAAGCTTCAGAGGAGCTGTATTTCCTTGATAAAATGGTTCTGGCAATCTGTGGTAAACCTCAGACTGACTCGTCTTTTGTTTGTTGTTGCTCCCTTGTCCTTTTTCTTCAAACTGGATTGAAATGAGCAGATTTGAACTTTTGAAGTTTGTATAATATTTTTAAACTATTTCTGCCTGATCACAAACACAACTCTCTCTGGCGGGAGGTTGTGAACTGTGGTGTGTCCTGAGCTCACTTTTTTTTACCGTTGTAATTATAAGTCTGTTTTTTAGTCTGGTTGTTACCTGTTGTAGTTGTATGATCATTGTTTTTTTTTTTTAAACATTTGTGATTTACATATCCCATCAACCTGCCAGGGACTACAGCTGGAAACTAGCCTATGGCTACAATCTGGCACATTTACATGTAAATGCTCATTAATGCGCACTGTCCCTATTCAAAGTAAATAAATAAACAAATAAATGTCACCCACAGTAATGCTTCAGTTCACAGCTAAAAGTAAGAGAATTTACTAAAAACCTCAGCTGTGTGGCAGCATCTTAAATTGAGCAAGAACAAGACAGGAAATATGTCTAATATGCAATCTGGTCTACCATGATGTCACAACAGGCATGAGGGAAAAACCAACAAAAACACTTTGGTGGTATAAGTACTACATAAAGCACAGTCAGTTAAATACAATCAATTACTTAGTTATTAGTTGAAGAATAAACAAGCAGTTAGCACATCATATTGATGCAATCACTAGTTGGTAACAATGTACATCTTGATTTTTGCTGGTTTTATTATGAAAATGTACTGGGAAATACAGAGCCAAATTCCAGCCTGACAGGAATATACGTTTGTGCTGTGTATAGTTAAATAAATAAATATCAAATTTACTGTTTTTTTTTAATGGACCTGAATATTTGGGCACCTGGATCATTATTTGGTAGTTGGACATCTGGTTTCCTACGCATGCGCAAGTAGAACGAATGTGCTGTACAGTGGTACTGCAACTGTTTACATGGTGGCTGCAACATTAGTAACACGAGTTGGGTGTGTTAGCAGCGAGATGTTTGTTCATGCCACTGTAATTACTCTGTTACAATAGTAGGCCGAATTGCAACTGCATATTTGACACACTGTCTTTGTCTTGTCATGTTTACCCCTACAGTCAACAGAGACTAGGGTTACATCTGGTAACTTTCACTGTCTCCCAGGGAGCAAGTTTGTTACTGCAGCAGCAGTATGGGATGGTATCACACTGTACACCACAGGCTATAGTGATTTCTGATAAGCACAAATGTTTGAGATAATTAAACTAGTTTATCATTGTCGGACTGGACTGCAGGTGTTAGACCACCTCTCCTTCTGTGAGCTGTTGCTGTCAGTTTCAGACTCAATGTGAAATTTTACAGAAATGTAAATTCTGTAAAGAAAAAATGACTGCTGCAGCATATTCACTAGAATAGCCAGAGCCAGTTAAAATCAGTGAATACTGCAGTCATTTGATGTGATGATTTTCCCTTTGCAAGAGTTTAAAACTGATGTAAAAATGGCTTTAGTAACAAATAGGAAGATAAAGGATTAGAAACATATATTGAAATGGGATGATTTTGCTTCTTACCCTGTTTGCTGTCACAGCAAAGTACTGCAGGTTCTGGAGGAAGCCCACATCAGCGTGGATGCTGGTCAGATTGTTGTGGCTCAGGTCTAAAAAGCGCAACTTGCGGCAAAAGAAAAGCTGGCTTGGGATCTTCTCAATCTTGTTCCTGTTCAGATACAGTCTCTCCAGGTTAGTGAGTGTTCCGATCTGAATAGGGATATAGGCGATCTGGTTGTACCAGAGCTTCAGGCACACGAGGCGATGCAAGTGCTGGAAGCTGATGATCTCTTCTATCGTTTTCAGATTGTTGTCCTTCAGGTCGATCTCCTGCAGGTTGTGCAGACTAAATATGGAGTGTGGAATGCGTTCGAGATCACAGCGAACAAGCTCAAGCTCAGTAAGGTTGACCATTTTTTTCAGGCTGTTGAGCACCATCAGCTTAGTACCCTCATTATTAATGGACAGCTTCTGAAGGTGCACGCCCACATCAGTTACCACCTGTGGAAGCTTGGTCAGGTTGCTTTTCAGACGCAGAACTTTGAGGCTTTTGAGCTCTCTGAGCCCATCAATGACGATGTAACGATTGTTCTCGGCACTCAAATTCCCTGTTAGGTGTAGCTCACTGAGGTTCTTCAAGCTGTAGATCCACAGTGGAATCTCCTTGATATCAGTGAACTTGATGTGAAGCGACTTTAGGTTCTCTCTGAGGAAAGCTAGAGCTGGAGCTTCAATTTTAGCTGGTGTGTGGTAGAGCCACATCTCTCTCAGGTTGGAAAGCTGAGCGATGATTGGGGGTATAGTTACATCTGGAATAAGCTCCAGCTTGAGCACCTCGAGTTCGACTAGATCGAATACTGTGTCTGGAATACCACTAAGCATAAAGAGATGAAGCTCCAGCTTATCCTGGGAGTTCTTGGTGATACGCTGCCTCAGCTTCTCCAGCGTCCACTCATTGTTTAGGTTCAACTGCCTCAACTTATTCTCACTAACTTCTGACAGAAATACAGCAAAGCGTTTTGAGTAGAGAGGATCATACTGATCTATCATGTGCAGCATGAAGGCAAAGTCATTCTTCAAGTCGGGGATGTCGCTGTAACTGCTTTCCTCACGGATCGATTCAAAGGAGTATCGTTTTAGAGAGCGGCTGAGCATCCAGAAAAGAGTGTACATGCAGATGAGACCATAAACCACAACCAAGCTGATGTAGAAACAGGCCAAAATCTTGAAAAGGGTTGCTAATGGGTGAGCACAGTGAAACATGCTGTATCCTGTCAGTTTTTCGATGTTCACCGGGCACTCCACACTGAACCTAATTTTCCCTACGTAGTAGACTGTGTAGATGATTATCAGTATAAATTTGATTACCTTGATTATAGTTTGACGTATGTAAAGACGATATACTATATCACCTTCCTCCACGTGGATCCTGAACTTCTTCACCTTCTCAAAGAGGGCCTTAGCCTGCTCCCCTTCCTTTTTATCCAAAACTCCAGTTTCAGAGCGATCCACAATCCCCTGTTCAATTCTGGACTTTGTTCGTTGGAGCATGGGTACGCTTGCTTCAACATCCTCGCTCACACTCGAGGCCTTCTTGTCCATCGAACCATTCATTTTTCCCACTGGCTTGGGGTCGCTCTCCTCCACCACAGTCTCAGACAAAGCCCTTGTTGTCCATGGGGAGTCAAAGCACTTGAGGAGGATGGAGACAAAGTGCTCCAGTTTAGAGCTTGTGCGGGGGAATTTGAACCAGAAATTGCTGCAGGCCAGAAAGATGAGAGTGTGGAGTAGGACCAAATAGGGAAAATATTTGGCAAACCAGTGTAGTTTGTTTTCATAGCAGACGGCGTCAACATAGTTGTACTGATGTCGGTCAAGATCGTACTGAATGCCTTTGGGCTCCAGTGCAGAGGTGGAGGTCATATTTGGGACAGGCATGGTATGACACGACATGTTGACGACCCATTTGCAAGGCAGGCAGATCATCTTGTCCTGCGTGACCTGCAGAGTCCCACCGAACACTGCAATCATCAGCATGACGATTGAGATGTAGTCTGTGAAAACATCCCACCATGGCTTCAGGATGCGGTACGCTGGCTGGGTGTCAGCAAAGTACCGGAGCTCTGTGATGGGAATCATGATGGTTTATCTAAAAAGGAGAAAGACAAAAATCAATCAGGCTGTGATATGACAAGGCAAAACATGATACAGTATATTATATTTTCATAATAATATTGTGCTGGGGTAAACTCCAGCAGGTCCTAACTGCTATAAGGTGGCAATTCGTGCAACACAGTGGTGATGGTTTCTAGTTCAAATCCTGTCTGTGTTCTCTACAGGTACTCTATGAAGGTAGATTTGTGTCTTTATTATTCAATCAGAAAAAAAGGTTGCTTCAATCAAAAATTAATTTTCAATCATAAAAACCTTCGCTTCAAACAAAAAAAACCCTTCAAAGTGTTTGAATGCAGAAAAATATTTGAAGACTGTTTTTATTTGATTGAAAATGTTTTCTTTGATTGAAGTGAAGTGTTTTTTAATTGAAAATACTTTTTTAATTGTGTTTGGGCCATATTATGGCTAGGACATTTGTGTCTTTATTATTCAATTCCAAAAAGTTGCTTCAATCAAAAAAAGTAATATTTAAATAAAAAGACTGTTCAAATGCAAAATTAAAATTGAAAAAAATACGGGAAATAGGTTTCAACAACCAAACTAGCAAATAAATACTAAATAATATGTTCTCAATGATAATGGGAGTACAATTTAAAACCATGAAGTGATAATTTTGCAATTACATAAAAAAGGAGCATCACATCCTTACATTTTACATAATTCTCTGCACTGAAAAGTCCAAATGTTTCTCCTTCACAGCATTGCACCTATTGTCTTTACATTTTTTTGAAATAATTATAAATAGTTCTGCATATAGCATATTAATCATAATCGTATACCTTTATCCAAGTATAAAGTTGCTGATTTTGTTTGTCATGCTGTCAAATCAGAACAGTCCTTTTTTAATCTTGAGTCCTCTGAGAGCAGAACTGCTTATTTGATGGTAACAAACTAATAACATTATACATTAAGATTAAAATAAATAAATAAATAAAATAAAATCATGTATAGCTACATCTAAACTGTGAGCCAGTAAATGCTTCATACAGGTAAGCTATTAACGTCAAACCAGTTAAAACCAACGTTACATAGGTTACCAAACTGGAATGACGGAAGGAACAGGATGAATAAGAATGATGAATGTAAATCCAGAAAAATAATCTAAACTGCAACATTAAAAATGGAAGTGAAACTTGTTACGCTGCTGATCAGTTCAAAAAGTAAAACTAAAAAAAATGATCCCAGCACATTTGAAAAAGCAGAACTGGGATTCACAAACTGCATGTAATGAAACAAATACAGCAGAGTAAGCAAAATAGTGTCAAAGCTTAAAGTTAACACTTAAGTAACTTGTTATGAATTTTAAAAGCACACACTTAATCTTGTGGTAAAATTCAAACATTTTCTTATTACTTGTTCTTTTCTAAGCCTTAAAAGACCATGAAAGCAAGTAAACCCATATATTGCAACAGGTATGAATTAATACAAACTGGCAAAAATGGGTTAAATTCAAAAAGTGAAATAACATCAGGCAAATTATTTAGGGGGAAAAAAACTACTTCTCTTCATTTACTCAACCTAAACCACACAAAAAGAACAAGGATAAAAGAAGACAAGTGGTTAAACTGGCGTAAAAAGTGTTGTTTTATCCAGTTCAGACCAGAATAACAATGCAGTCAGTATGTTTAGATGCACAGTTTATCCAAGATACAGATAAGATATAGCTGGACTAGGCCATTTAAATGGACTCTTCTGTCCAAATATACAAAGGCATGAAGGTGATTCAGCACAAGGGTGAGGACAAAATGGGGAAGAATATCCACAAACTGAACCTAACAAGAAATTCTAGGCTCTCTTTCCTTCAATTTGGCAAAGAACAGAACCAACGCAGACAGCATGATGAGTGGTGATCCTGTCTACTCCTACTGAAATAATTGGAGGAAGAGATAGTGGAAAGGGACGCATGTCTGCAAATCCCTGGAGGGATGCGAGTTCTGTCCCCTTCCACAATACTCATGTAGACCCTTTTTCAGTCAATTTGTATGTGTGTATTTTCAAACCACAATTTCAGTCTAACTCAGTAAGTTTTTTCTTAATGTCAATTAAACACAAAGACTGTAGAGCTTTGCTCGGCTGTCCTTCTTCACACAGAGACCCCAACAGCTGCCAAAAACAACCCTGAACATATTAATTAATTTAGTATTAAAGAACAGCAGGCGATCTTTGACACAAATGATATTTTCATTCCACTTTAAATATATTAAATATCCATCCATCCATTTTCTATACCCGCTATTTCCTGTTCAGGGTCACGGGGGTCTACTGGAGCCTAACCCAGCACACATTGGGCGAAAGGCAGGGGTACACCCTGGACAGGTCGCCAGTCCATCGCAGGGCCACATGTAGACAAACAAGCA
>JBAMYA010000004.1:4706262-4731844 GCA_037176975.1 Arrhamphus sclerolepis | reverse complement strand
GGTGGTTTTTTGGAGGCAAAAATCTTTAGTTTTTCTTTTTTTGGGGTGTGCAGGGGGGTTTAGAATTTGTCTTACCCTTTTCTTTTTTTTTTTTTTTTTTTTTTTTTTTTTTTTTAAAATAAGTATTATTCACGATCCCATTTTGCAAGCATTTAAAGAGGCAACTTCACTATTTTACAACCGTTAATATTCATTAATTCATGTAGCAAAGTCATTTCCAAGGTTTTACATATCAGGACACAGCAGAATAAAATATTTCTGGTCCTTAACCAGGTCATAAAAGCTGAAGCTTGATTGAAATTTGATGATCCCAAGTACACAAGCAAATCTACAAGAGAATGGTTGGAGGGAAAAAAAAATGCAGTCAAGGTGTCACAATGGTGCTAGTCCAGATCTCAACTCGATTTAAGTTCTTTGGTGGAACTTAAAAGGAAGTTGTGTATAGAAACCTCAACAAAATGACGCTACAGTGTGTGCCTGTTGTCCAGAACTGTTCACAACCACCGAAGAGACTGAACGTCAAAAACCACGTTACTGTCAAGTTACTGCTGCGAAAGGTGATTCTGTAGGTTACTAAACTGAATTGTATTTAAGTACACAGAAGTTCTGCACTTTGGTTGAAGTAAAAAAAGCATAGACAGTTACCTACCAGTAGACGTGGTTTGGATCAAATCATTTTAACACGTCCTGATAGGTAAAACCTTGGACTTGAAAGAGGACATACTCTACATGCCTGCATGGTTAAGAGTCTTCCATGATGGATTTGTTGTGGTTTTTTTTCCTAATGTTACATTTACAACTGCTGTTACTGAAATCAAGGGTCATATACTGTAGAAGAATGTATTAATTTAATAGTTTGTAACTTTAGTTTGACCACAGGGTAAATTATCTCTCACTTGCTACTTTGAAAATAGTATATTTAAATAATGTTAATAGTAAATTAATGCTCTAGTGTTTTTGCCTTTTCTGTTCCCGTTTGTGATGATCAAATTAAGATTAGATGTGCATTTAGGCTGTCATACCAAGTTTGATATTGAGTGCTTCCTTTTCATTATGTAATGCTGAATCAATGCCTTACTTTTTTTTAAAGTTCATTTTCCACTCACTGTTTCTGTATAATGAATAGAAACTGCTACGAGCTACTGAAATGTCATTCTTGTTAAAAGTAAAAATAGACTTCTGACAAACACGGTGTTTTTCTAGAAACAAAGCTGTTTGTTTTATTGGAGTTTGAGAGCACAGTGTGATGTGTTGGCTTCTGACCATTATCCAAAAAAAGAAATCGGATGATTTACTACAACACATGTTGGAATGAGAAACGCACAAGTCACTGGGGACTTCAGTCACACACGCACACGCACACTGACATGACTTGGGACACGATTGTGATTGCCTGATGGTTCTCTATACTTTAACACGGCACTCGATGATTCAGTATGACTCAGATCACAGCATCTTTAGTATTCATCTTTTTGTGTTTTTGCTTTGCTTTTTTAGTGCACATACATATGGCACTTGGGAGAAGCTAAGCTCTTCTTATTAGCATAAACATCCTTTTTAAGAACAAAAGGAGCACTGTATATAATACATGTCATAACCATACATGATTCTTACACAAAATGTTTCAAACAAACTCATAAATTCCAGTCTATAATGGCCATCCTCTCTTCAAGTTCAGATCCTCTCACACCCACAGCAGATTCTCAAGTCTGCATGCGGACATGACATTTTGAGGCAGGTTGCTCCCAAGGTTCTGCTGTTTGAAGGTATCTCCTAAATCCAGGAGAGAGCTGTGGAAGATGACCAGCAAATGGCACATACACAAGGAAGAGGAGAAGGGGGGTGGGGGGGCTTAGAGAGTAATGGACAATTCAGTTCGATCACACCCACACGCAACAGCTCCACTCAAAAACAAAGAGCCCAGGGAGCAGACTTTGGCCATTCCCGTAGTGTCTCCCTGTCCGCTCTGTGAGATTACACACGCCTCCTTGGCACCAGGTTTCCCCTGGTTTCCCCATAATCTCTGAATCTCTCCCCGTCTACTTGTTGCAGACACGGTAATCCCAATTATAACCTCCCAGAGTGGCAGAGCTTTTTGTAAACCATGACGAGTTGTCTGTAGTTTGTTCTGGATTTCCCACCAGTCTCCCATTAGCTTCAGCAGATTGCTTCTATTTGTCTTCTCAGTCTGTGGTAAAGTGGAGTTAGTGTCATGAAGCACAGTTGGAGGTCAGTGTTGGGGGCCGAATGGCCCTAGGTCTTCTCTTCGCGGTCCGTCTTGCGCCTGGCAATATTTCTGGGCTTAATTTTCAACGACAGCTCCCACAGGGCCTCCTCAGCCAGGTGGTCACTGAAGTCGTTGAAGAAAGAGATGATGTCTTCATTACGCTTCAGCTCGTAGTGCCTGAGATCAGAAGAAGTTTGATGAATGCAGGAATTCAATACTCAGAAACCAAACAACTCATTAGGAAAAAAAATGGATGTTTTATGATACTAAAATCAATGCAAAACAAAGAAATTTTTAAGATTACTTGCAGAGCACTTACACTTGCTGGAAGCGCCGCATGCTGTCCAGAATGTTGAACTGCTGCCAGCGTTTGGAGAAGTTGACCTTTCCGTCAATGAGGTCAGGGTTTCCCAGGTGGACAAATGTCAGATCCTGGAGAATCAGACCTCTGCAAAGAAGAGCAGGAGGAAGACGGACAAAGTTGATGAAAAAGTCTAACTATGGTCGAGCTGTGGGTCTTGTGTATCTGAGCATGCACATTTACTCACAAGTACGGGATGCACGGGGGCTCCACCTCAGCCAGAGCTGCTCTGTACGCCCTGAAGGAGGAGGAGCTGTCGATCAGCGTGCAATACTCCTCCAATCCCTTATAAAGAGAATGTAGATGTGCACAGTCGAAGATGGACATTTTAATCAGTGTGACATCTTAGGACGTGATGCCTTCAATCAATTTACTAAACCCAACCAAGCCATCTCCTCACCTCAGAAGTTTGTTTCTGCCACTCCAATCTCCTGATGGGTGCCGAGTCCAGAGCGGACAGTATTGCCAAGTAGGAGTTGAAATTATTCAGCTTTCTTAAGTGCTGTCATTTAAAAAGGAGAAACCAAATGTTAAATACCACAATGAAAGGACAAGTTTTTGCTTTTAATTTTCAAAGCTCTAACCTTCATTATCTTAATGAACTTGAGAAGCAGCTTCTCTCTGTCTTGGGCTTTCTCCTGCTGAATTATCAAAGAGCGGACCCTGTAGGAGAGAGAGAGAGAGATGAACCACTGAGGTGTGAGCATTTATGAAAACAAGAAAAGTCAGGACTTCCAATGATGTGAAAGAGGGCGCTGATTTGATTATTCCATCGTATGACCAAGGTGTCTCGTGTCTCGTCTTACCAATAGCTCATGTTGTTAAAGTGCTCTGTGAATTGAGTCAGGTTTGGACTTTTCTCCTCATTCTGCTCCTTTGCCCAAAGCAAAACTTCTGGAATCTGAGGGAGTTCAAGAGGAGAGTAAAAGTTAGTTCAGGCCCCCGTGAAGCTAAGCCTCAAAGTGCAATCAGTGCAAATCTATAAGAGGGGAGAAGTCACCGAACCTCTATTTTGTAGAAAAGTTCAGCATCGAGAAGAGTGAGTTGATCAGCAATCTCGTGACTGCGGAAGTCATGAAGAGTTCCTGGCCTGTAAAAAATACAAATTATTAGACATCATCAGCATCAGTTGCCGCAGCCATGACCTGGAATGGATTCCATTTCACAAACATTTAAGGGTAGCTAGTCTTATTGTTGAGAAATGTCTCTGCCTGGAAGTAAATGGAAGATGTTTTTCCTCGAGGCCACAAAGACAGAAAAATGGTTGAACGGAGAGATTAGAGTTTAACTTCAACACCAGTGCCAGTCTACTCTCTTAACCAGTACCTTGCAGAGACCCCCCGGGCAGAGAGGGGCTTCAGCGAGTTAGTGTAGCGCAGCAGCTTCTTTTGCTCCACCTTATCCAGGATGTTCTTGCGGAGCACACGGGCAAGGCTGAGCTCACCATTGCACACCAGCGTGAACACCAGGTCCATGAGCTGTTTCAAGATGTCCTCCGTTAGCTCCACGAGGCTGAAAAACAGACGACGAGGAATCATTTACTATTTAACTTTTGAGATCTGACAAATAGGAAATATGGTTCCTGAGGTTCAAAGGAGGAAAACATAAAAAACATGAACATATTTCACAGACTAATGATGACGGAATAGCTGACTTATGTGCTAAAATCAACTTATAATTCCAGAAAAGACAATATTGTACTGTTCAATTCTTAGATTTAGCACAGATTCAAAGAAATCAGGTTAGTCTGATTCCTCACAAATTAGATCATTTTACATCAGTGTGATCTTCCTTAAGAGTCGCTGCTGGTGCGAGATCTTATGATCATCTTATACTGGAGTCCTACTCACCACAGCTCATCCACCACACGAACCAGCACAAAGAAAGTGTTCTTGCTGACACGCTTCTTGAAAGTGTCTGGACTGTGACAGAATGTAGTATATGTGCTTCTGCGGTCAAGGATAATGCACCTTATTCATGAAATGCAATAACATATTTCACTTGAGTGATTTTTTATCACTCTATTGGTTCTCAATGTGTATTATAATAAAATAAAAAAAAATACTTCAGATATTTGCTAAAATCATGAGTTCCCACATGAGGTTCTCTATTACAAAATGAGAGAGACACAAAAAAGTTTTGTTGTGACAATACAACGCTGAGCATCTTTTGTGCATCAGTTGGGTTGGTTTTGTTGCATATACACACACACACACACACACACACACAAGATAAAGAAAAACCTTTTGGGGATCTTATGACAGAGTGGAGAACTGAGAGAAAAGCATGTTAAATGAATGAATGAAAAACCCTTGAGGTAATTTATGGAAGGTTTTGCACATGTCTGTGCTTTTTTTCCACTTTTTTAGCCCTGCAGTTTGATCTCAGCTTCATGTCCTTGTGTAAACAATGTCCATAATTACGCATCACATTTACTGATACTACTGTGGTGCACATAAATTGATGCATGAAAAACAGCAGGGCTGGAACTCTTATTTCATTCAGAATTAATTTGCTTATTACATCCTTAACCTATTAGCTGTTTAGACTCTAAATTACTTGTTAAAGTAATTCTGTTAATTTTGTTCATTGAATAAATCATCCAACTAATTTTCTAGCCATGGCTAAACAGATAAAGCATTTTAAAAGCATCTGTCACGGTGAGAATAACTCCCTGAGATGCCAATATCTGGAAAAGGAATGGAATTATATATATAGCCCCCATATTTATTTTGGCTGTAGGTTAGACATCTGTATACATCAGTGCAGAATTACAGTTAGACTGGATCTGTATGTGTGCTGAATATTTTTCACTCAAAGATCTGAAATAGAAAAAAACAAGATAAACAAGTCTTTCCTTGGTAAATAAGGATTAAAGTGATAAAGGCAGGCATCTGCCAACAAAAAAAAAGCAATTAAGCTCAGACTGACATGTTGAAAGCTTTTAAAAGGATATCTGTAGTGTAGCTTCTTAATGAGGTCCTCTGGGGTTATAAAAGTCCTATATGTAGTCAGAAAGGCTTCACAGTACAAAACAAGATCTGTAAAGAAGCAAAAACAGAGGAAGAAGCGGCAGATTTCAGTTGATGTGCAGCAAGTGTTAACTCATCAAAGCTGACAACACTTCATCAAATCTGAACACGACACATCCAGACTAACAGAGAATGAAGCTACTTGAAATTCTACACAGAGAAAAAGTAATATAACATCAAATGAAGAAAGAGCCTCTCTTGTCCTTCAAGGTAAAATGAAGTCAGATGTGTAAAACTGATTCTGGAGGACAGTAACAGACTGGATGCACAAGCAAATGCCGTACCTTTGCGGTCAGTTTCCGTAGCATGGACTAATAGGATATCTCCTGATCCAGCACGTACGTCAGGGCCATCATCATTCTGCAGAAATCAATAGGAAAAAATATGAGAAATTAAAGAAATAAAAATAGGAAAGTAAAATCATTTATAAAAATAAAAGCCAATAAGGAAAGAAATATTTATGAAATTGACAGCAAGAGAAGGCTGGTAAGACTTGATGTGATGCAGTCTAGACTAAAATGTAGCACGCACATTTCCTTCGTCTCTCCCCCACCAACCCTCCCTATCCTGCAGCAGCTCCTGTGATGACGAAGAAAAAGTCAGACTTTGTACGACAAAATCACTACCTCTGCAGTATGTCTTCTGTAACAACTCCAAGATGTCGTCACAGGCTTAAAATCTTTTACTCGTGGCATTTATGATTACTTCCTATCTTCTTTTCTAAATCACTGTTGTCTCATTACCCCTAACCTTGCAGAGAGGTGTGCAGCTTTTTCACACATCTGTACATAAGACTGCACCACACAGGACAAAGGAGGAGGAGGAGGAGGCGGCGGCTTTGGCAGCGCTGAAGTAGGAGGTGGGAGGTTTGTCAGTATCAGTTCTGCAATTTCAGATATTTAACTCCAGAGGGCAGCAATGGCTATCAGCAGTGCAAAGCGGCATCTGACTTCACATCTGTATGACTCACAGTAACCTTTAGCCTAAGATAGACAAGTGGATTAAAATATAACTGTGCATCCTGGTGCCACTGCACAGTTATACAATATTAGACTTCTAAAAAACAGCACACAGAATCTGCGGTTGTCATCTTACTTCTTGTTTTAGTGTTATTCTGCTCATAATCTCCTTGTGGTCTATGAGGGAAAGTTCATCCACATCTTCCTCATTGCTCCCAGCCAGTTCTGTTGCCTTCTGTCTCCTGAGACATACAAAAGAAACCATCAACTCAGCCATGTTCACATCCATATGAGGCATCAATAACAGAGGCCCAGCTCCAACTCTAAACTGCATACTGAAGCTAAAAAAAAAGAAATTGATTACTTCATTGACAGGAAATTCATCTTAATCTGTTGTGACAATGCATTTGTCATTTCAGTCAGTTTAGGAGAATAAAACTGACTTATTACCTTTCCTTGTCCAAAGCCTCTTTGCTATTACTAGATGGCATCTGGGGGGTGGGGTCTTGAAGTACCTCATCAGCTGCAATTGTTTCCTAATCAAAGAAAGAAAGAAAAATAAATTAAAAACAGAGCAATCATCCTCTTCACAGTAGGTTGACATGGAACATGATTGGTGAATGGCTCCATGCAGAGACAGGAGGATGAAGAGATCGCATGAACCACCAGGATCTCATGCACATGTTGGGAGGAAGGAAGGATGGATGCTTTGTGCTAATGTCCAACACATTTTCCTAATAGTGCTGTAACAGATTAGATGTGAAGAGTTGATGGCTACAATGTTGTTTTTCCACAGCACTAGTAAGGAAAACCCCCACAAAAACACCACCAGAGAGCAGAATTCACTTGAAAGAAAACCCACAGCAAATGTAAAAAATACAAAACACCACATTTACATGCACATCAATATTCAGATAACTGACCTCATTCTAAATAAGACAATATTTCAGTCGCAGTATTATTCATATTTCCACTTTACAGATCGTAGTCTGATTAATGTTTCCCGTCTAAAATGTGTCCCACTAGGCCATTGTGAAGTCTGCCCTCATCCAACGGCATCATTTTATCCTTATCTCTCCCCCACCCAAAAAATGTAGCATCACTATGTTTCCTCCCTCACAGAAAAAGTGTCTTCTTTGTTCCTACAGCCATCTGTTCTGCATCGACAGGAGTCGAGGGCATTAGCTGCAGAGCAGCAGCGTGTCACAAAAAGATGCAAAAACTAAAGTAGGATGTAACAGTGTGTTCACGGTATAAAAATAAGGAGCATACATATCTGCAAAATAGGCTTCCTGCGCATGAATTAATTTGATTATTGCTAATTCAGAATATGAGCCCACTGAAGTTAAGATAATTAGAAAATGTAATTTACATGGCGGTTTCCTCTTCAGTTATTTTTGGGGCAATATGGAATACTGATGTCCATGTAAACATCGCTAGCGTCTCTTTTTCACACAGTCTTTATAGCCACATGTTGGGAGGTTGGGGGGGTCTGGTGGAGAGACAACAAAAACACAAAAACCTCATGCCTAAAACACACCCCAAATACACAAGTTGGCCAAAATTAATACAATCGCGCACACACACACACACACACGGGCTTTCACTCATGCACAAGAAAATATAATTTTAGGGGAATGTTATTGGAAAACTGTGAAACCCACTGAGAATCCCTTCTTGGAGCACAGACATGTCAGGAGTTACATTAGAACAAGGGCAAATGCTTGTTACAGTCGAAGCGCAGCCAGAAAGACAGAAATCGCCAGCCAGGCAGTCAAAACAACAAACAGATGGACATCTTTTCTGCAAACACCCACCAGAGCACATGATTCTCTTACAGGCAAACCTGTGAACCTGAAGTCATGCTCAGTCAGGTTTGGACACACTCACATTCCATTTCAGCGCCATTCGACCACGAGATGAATCAATAGGAGCTGCTCAGTGCAACACACGTGAGAGTGACATGTGCTGGCCACACGGGCCTCCATCCTTCAAATCTCTCACCACAATTGAATTGATTCAAACCCCGGGGTGATGAAAGGCGAAAATGGAATCGACCTTTTACCCATGGCAGTCAGCTACTTACTCTGAGGGAGAGAGGCAGCTCCCCATTGGCCTGGCTTGACGAGTACAAGTTGACATACTCCCCCTCCCCGCCCTCGTCATTTGCGCTCTCGCTCTAAGGGAAAAGAGGAGGGACACAGACCGCGGCGTAAAGCAGCAGAGAGGGGAACAAGGTGTTTGCTAAAGGTGTAGCAAACATGAAGAGTGAATATGTGGCAAAGGAGAGCTGGTTGAGGTCAAGAATTCTACAACGAGCAGTGCATCTTCCTGCTCTGCCTCCATGTGACCACCAGATGGCACTGGAGTGCATCATATGTGAAAGTAATAGTACTTATTGGCAAGAACATGCAGTGCAACATGCTCCGCTGGGATTCTTTTAAGACCAATAATCAGACAGCAGACAGTTTGTGGGCAGTGGTAATGACAACAAGATGCCACTAAGCGAATGAGTCACCATATTATCATATGAGCAACAATACAAAAACCAAACAGCTGTTATCTAACTTCAGTCTGCCAAGAAAAGTGGACTGGCATCAGATTTCATTATCTGTCTTACAGAGCTACTTCATATACGTATCCTGCTTGTGCTTCCTACAGCTATCCTTTGTGAGCTCACCGCTGAGGTGTGAAGAGAGTCAGTGAGAGAAGACCCAGAGGGAAGACATACAGCCTCAGAACCCACTGAGCCAGCCAGGGAACCGTTGGGCCCACCCCTGCTGCCATCCAGAATAGTGGCATTGGTCAAGGCAACCTGGTCCAAGCTCTGTGATTGGTGGAGAGAACGAAAGCAGGAAAGGAAAAAAATAAAAAAAATAAAACAAAAGGACAGGACTGAGAGATCAGAGAGGAGAAGTCAAGGCAGACAGAAACAGAAGCCGAACAATAGGAGGCAAGGGAGGGAGTAGCGTTCACCTCAATCGCTAACACATCCATTAAGCCCAGACTACAGGAGTGATGTGCCTGAACATGAAACGCAATGCGCACACACTTGGACAGGAGGAGAGATTTAAAAAAAAAAAAAAAAAGCAAAAACATTTCAGCAAAGGAAAAGTGAAATCAGTGGCAACAGAAAGATGTGCTCCAGTGTGATGATATGGAAAACACAACATAGACATTTAAATGGGATATAAAGGTAAATTAGCAAGTACCAAAAATTAAGAGACAGTTTAAAGCGGAAGAGTGTGAAACCAGCTGAAGACATGCTTGTCAGCAGAGAGGTACCGGTAACCTGTTTTAACACGTTTCACATACCAGCCCTGTTTCAGCATACCACCATAGAGCCATGCAGACACAGATCAATGATAAACACGCGCATATACAGGCATACACACGAATGCAGAAGTTCATGCATAGATGGGCTCTTTTTACTTTTGTTTTTCCCTCACAACTGGCATGATTAAATAAATAAATACCTAACAGAAAATATGTATTTTTCCTTTAAAAGGAGCGGAAGAGTGCAAAATCGTACAGAGATGCTGTGAAACTGCAGGCATGTTTAGACTAAGAAGGTTACAGGATAGCTGTGAGTGGGGAAATCTAGATGGGTATGAGACAGTAGTGAGGGGAGACAGCGACTGACGCTGGAGGATAAAGAAGACAATGAAAAAAAAAAAAGTGTAGTCGAAACAGAGGGAATGTGTTTTCCATCAAGTCCATCTGGTGGTGCATTCCATTCGAGATATCCTGAGGGAGATCCATACCATGTCTTAGCGTGCCTCACACATCAAGGGGTCATCAAGGGTCAACTCTCCCAAAATACTGATGAGAACAATGTCACACATAGCCACGCCAATTTTGGGTTAGGTCAGACCCTAACTAAATGAAATATAGCACTGACTGACCACAAGCTAATCTATTCCCAGAAACATGCAGCATTTTATTCTTACTAACACACAGCAAATGTGTTATTTATGATCCCAAACCAAAGGTCTGACAGTCCCTTGTGATATTGTCATGAGCTGCTCAAGACACACAATAAAAAGGAAAAAAAGAAAATGCAGGAAATCTGCAGCTGCACAAAATCACAACAAATAACTGCACACTGACACAAAAGCACACATTAATGGCATTATATCTATCTCTGTAGATAAAGCAATGAATCACAATGACTCAGTCTAAACAAAAGCACACACAGATCAACGAATGAACTAAATTAAAGACCACACAGCAACCAATGCACTGACCCTTGAGGTATGACTGTCAGAAACCACAAAGGTGAACAGACTGAGTCACATTTGGAACACAAATGGGTCATGCCACCACTGGACCAGTCCAGGACCACACAACATCCACGCCAGACCATAGAATGAGGGGAGGTTGTAGGGGTTTAGAGGAGGGGGGGGGCAACTCACCGTGGGCGTGGTCAAAGACGCCTGGCCGTTCAGGTAGGAGTTAGAGACGGACATGCTGAGGCCCAGCCCAGAGCCCGCCTCCTCCATAACCGTTACAGACGGCTGGAGGTGGCAGGAGAGAGAAGAGGAGGAGGAAGAAGAAGGGGAAGAGGAGTGGGAGGCCTAAGAAAGAAAACAAAGGGCAAATAAAGAAAAAAAATGATAGAAAAGATAAAAGAAAAAAATGGAGGAAGTGAGAGTAATGAGGGTCAAGGGAAGGCAATGAGGGAAATCAGGGTGTTGAGAGGAAAAGAGGGGACAGTTGATTAAACCAGTAAGCAAGACTGAATTAGAGCAGATTTAATCAAAGCTGAGCAGCAGTAGAATTTTGAAGTCAGAGTGGTGAAAGCTGAGGAGGATTATTCCAGTCAAGATGAGAAGCATGAACCCACTGACTGAAGATATAAATACATGAGAAAGGGGGATGCATAGACTACTTAAATTGAAGTATCACCAAATTAAATGAGTTCTTCCAAGAAAACCTTAAACACTAGAAGTTCATATGGTACAGGTAATACTGACATGTCCTGTGACAGCTGACAATTCAATAAACTTTTAAACGTCCTTAGCATTAAGGGCTTTACAGAAACCAGGGCAACTGCAGCAAAGTCTAAACGGGGCCAATATGCTCTTCTGTTTTTTCGCTTTTTTTCCCCCCTGGTCGTTTCCTTATCCACCCAGCAGCTGGATTTTTTTTTTTTTTTTTTTGCAAAGCTGTGTAAAGTCGCCAAAGCATGTAAGCCTTTAACATGGGTTTATGCAGGGCAAACAGGCTTATTCCACTGGGCCACGAGCTCATCAAGTCCAAAGCATGAGGCCAGATTAGGCCTTGCGGCAGCAGCAGTGATGATAAAAATAAAAGCTCTTCAAAAAACACAGTTGAGCTGGCAAAAAGAGGACAATGGACAAAGAAAAGGAAGGTGGTCTGAGTAGACTGCAACTCAGCCAAAGTCTTTTTTCCTTTTCTAGCCTGTGAAACATAACTATACCCTGATGAAGAGTTATCACCTGTTCACTATCCACAAATGTGCCATCTTCAATGGTACCACAAAGCTTTAGGCCAGCCACAGATCAATTCGTCACCCATTTGTCAGAAATCTTGCTTGTTTGTTGATCTACAGCAGTAACTGTTAAATATTTCATAAAGGTTACCTTTTATTTCCAACATTTCCCCTCACATCTTCATGTCTACTTAAATATCTAGCGATTACGTGACTGAGAAACTCGGGTAATCTGTTTCAAAGCGACTGTGCGACTTGATATTCACCTGAGATAAAATAAACATTTAATATTAGTCATGAAAAACTTTCCACAGGAAATATTCAGGCCAATATTAAAGGCTTCATGCCAAACATGGAGCGCTCTCCTCTGCGTTGACTGATCCTATTGTGTCTTCTTCTTCACTGGCTCACTAGCAGACGGCTGTCTCAATTAACCCAGATGCCACCCCAGATTAAGATAAGTGGACTGGATCTGATGTGCGGCTGATAAAGGTTGGTTTTATCTCTTGTTACCGCATAGACACCTCCATGTGCGAGCGACAAAGAAGAGAGAATAAGAGCAGGGAGGGGGAGGCTAAATAGGTGAGGGAGATAACAAGATAGGACGAGCTTAAGAGAAAATTGATGAGGATTACCACTGGAATGTACTTTAAGTCCTGTCCAGAACGCTTTACGCATTCTTTCTCACTTTTTCCTTTAAGCTGACACAAAGCCAAGGTTCTGATATGATCAGCGATATCTATTAAAGACAGCTGTGTGCATTGTTCATATGTGCACACAGTCATATGATTGAGAGTGCAATCTCAAAGTTTAATCGTTTCATTCTAAACTGAACAACTTCAGGAATTCAAATCTCACCTTTGCATTTAGTATAAATTACTGAAAGAAGCTAATAATGTAATTTGGCTATAGCAGTTGATGACCCGCAGTCTTATACGTAGCAGGGCTGTGGTCCTATGAAGGACAAATATCAGCATAAAGAGCTTGTAGGAGTTTCTTACCAGTTGTCTTTGTTTTGGCGGCAATGCTGGGGGCTGCAGGGGCTCATGAACTGAGTCCGTGCTGCTGAAAGAATCGTTGAAGCCACAGACCTCCTGGAAACGTTTGTTGCGCTGTTCGTATATGCTTTCACTCTGTGGCATCTGGTAGAAAACGGAAGGCTGGGGCTCCGAGTAGTCTTCCACAAACTGCATGTATTGAAGTACTGTTGAAGAGGTAAGGATTACATTATACCATATTTTTAATCATGTTTAGAGTCATATTAAATTCAAATAAATAGAGACGGACTTTGTTTAGCTGTGACTAATCAATAAAGGCGGCATAAGGCTGAGATACCATCACTTGAATGAAAAATTTCTAAGACAGGATATCCCTATCTAGATGAGTATGACATCATTAGAAAAAAAAACCTCTTCCAGTGACACAAAAGTGAAAACTATGAGTACTGAATGGCAATTAATGTGGATTTTTTTTTTATTATCTTCACTTGAAGGTTATTGTCCCTCTGAAATTCTACTCTAATGTAGTCATGCACTATGAAAAGCATTTTAACAAGCAGGAAGGGCCAGCTATATGGATGACATAATACAGTAGCTTGAGAGGAAGTGTTGTTACAGGCAGACGAGGAAATGACCAAATTTTGCCTTCTGTGCCCCTTGAACCTAAACCATTGTGGCACATCCTAGTAATCACTTCCTCTTTATTCACAATGAATATTTCTTTGGCTTACGCCATGCTTCAATAAGATGACGACGAAATACAGCTAATGTTCCGCTTTCCTTTCCCACATTGACCTCATCCCCTCCTTAATTCTTCCCTTTATTGCTCTTTGTTTTTTTTCTTGGTTTCCTATACCCTCACTGTGCTATATTCATCTCATTTAATGGTCTTCTTTCCCCTCCCCTCCCCTCCAACCCCCAGTCCCAACTTACTGTGTCTGCTTTTCTTTTCTGGCAGAGGTGGAGGGCTAGCCGGGACATCTGCATTCTCACTCGCAATGTATTGGGAAACAAACACTCCCCCATTTGTCTGGGGCATGGGTGAGATGGGTGTGAAAAGGGGAAATGGTGGTGTTGGGTGCAGCTCTTCTTCTGACAGGTTGTCATACTGGGAGGGGTACCGCTCATATAGCACCCTGGAACCTCCGTCTGGGAAAATACCCGACGTTTGGGTGCTGCGTCGCTTCTTCTCTGGCAGGGCGGGGGGAGCACTGATGCGGGAGGACTGAAGAGGATTAGTTTGATTAGGCTGGGGGGTCCAGTATTCTGGGTGCTGGGGTGGAGGGGCACTGAAGCGGGGATGTGACGGATGCTGTCCGGGAACAGGGGACGAAGACTCGCTGTGAGACTCTGGCAAGGGGCTCAGGCAACCTCCCACTGATATTGGAGGGAGGTTATCCCCGGCAGACAAGTCCTGGTGCAGGAAGTCATAATCTGGGTCATAATTCTCTGTGTTGTCTGAAAAGTTAAAGAAAAGGTGACATTTATTTATTTGTAAGCCAACAAATACTTTTGTCTGATCTCTTTTATCCTTCATTAAAAGGAAAAGGTAGGGTGTATTTAGGAACTTGTAACAATTAGCTCCTTTAAAAATATACATACAAATAACAATTTATGTCAATTTCATAAATAAATCAACCCAATGAAAACATTTGGACTGATGCATCCATACAACAGTTAGTTTGATAAAAAGCTAGTGAAATCCAGCCTTTACTTTTGTCTTTGCATACTTACCGAGAGTCTCGCAGCTGGTGTTGCGAGAACATTGACCACTGTCCTGTTCCATGGAAGAAAGCTGTTCGTCAGACTTGCTGAGTTTCCCCATGCTGCTGCACGGTGAAAGCCGAGGAGAATCTCCTCCGTAAGAATGGCTCCCCCCCGAGAAACGTCTCTGAAGGAGCTCCTGCTCATACTCCTGCACAGAGCGTTGAAACCTATTCTGAGCTGTTTTTCTACATGGCCAGTTTGTTTGCTGTACATTACTTTAATATGGTTAAATAAACCTTGAAAGAAAAAAAAAAAAGTCTTCATGAATTAGTCTTTCACCTGTCTGTGGTCGCTACATGGCAAGCTGGAACCGCGGCTCATCGGAGCAACCACAGCCACTGGTGTAGGTGAAGGGGCTGACTGGCGTTTCTTAGGCGGAAGGGCTGGTGGTGGGCTATTAATAAATAATCACAGGCAGAGTAAAGTCACAAACAGAATTTTAAAATATTTGTATCACAGGCAATTAGGATAATCAGGCAAGCACAAAGGGAAAACAGACTTTATGCACACACGCACAAAAAATAAAATAAAAATCCATGTATAGATACATGAACACACGTATTATCATCCCTCCTGTGGAACAGAGAGATGACATTTAGGGTGGTTCATATTAGTCACTTTCAGCTATGACATGAATTTATCCTGCCTGTCAAACCTAAGTACTCTCACCGAGTTAATTTCAGTTAACAATAGAGGGAACAAGCAAACTTCAGCGACCATGACATGGTTTCTAGCGAAAAGACACTTCGTAGGTCAGTCACACACTCTCATGCACTTGACGGCCTTCTGATTGGATGATCAGGTCTTCGGGGAATATCAAGGATGACACAGACTTTAGGATTATGCAACCATGCAAATCAAAAGCTTTCATCCAATCCAGAAGCTTCGTGGGTTTGAGGGTGGGATGTTACTATGGAGTCGGATGAACCTATGGGCTTAACATACTTTTCCTTCTGAGACGGTCTCCTTTGGGCAGCGTCAGCACTCAACTGTGCTCTGTTCCCAGAGTCCAAAGGAAGACCAAGAATAAGGGGTGGGGGATTGAGAGAAACAGCAAAGACAGTAAGGAAGGAAGAGGCAGAGCCACAAACAAGATTTTAAATGTAAAGTGTGAAAGATGTAAAAAAGCCAAAAGTACTCTTATCACTAAAATGTTCAAACCCAACAACTTTCACATTCTGTGAAAGTGAAAGAGATCAGAGAAAATCCTTATTCACTGTCCGTATCATGAAGTCATCCTTTCTAGAACAAGTTTAACAAGCACTTTCAAATGCAATGCAAAGCATTGCTAAAACAGGGCATAACAAAGTATCACTACTTTTAAGTCATCGCCAAAAGAAAAGCTTGATCGAGAACCAAATTCATCTCATTATTAACTCTCATTTCAAAAATGTTCTCTACACAGAGAAAATGTGGAATCTTTCAATTGTGATGTGTGTCATCCTCACCTGAGTTCTGCCATTTTGGCTTCAGGAAGGGGGGGTTTGGGAGGGGCCACATCTTCATCTGCCAATTCAGGGGCAGATTCTGCAGGAGAAGCTGCAGGAACTGTCTTATTCGAGGTCTCTTGCTCCTGATCTATCAATGGCACCTCCGATGACACGCTGCTGCGTACAGAGAGCTGTCAGTGATTTAACCACTTTGAGTTTATTTTTGTATTTCTGTGAGCATGCCTGGTACCCACCTCTCTGTTGTGGTAACAGGTGGTGTTGGTTTGTTAGGTGTGGTGGGTGATGGTTGCTCTTGTTTTTCTATGGTCAGCTTCACCAATTCCTACTCGCAAAGGAAACAACACAAACAGCTTCAGTTTCCTCATCAAATACAACAAGGGAAGTTGTTCCAAACTATTCCTCTAACAGCGAAAAAAAGGACATACCTTTACTCCATCCAGCACTGCTTTGATGACACTGGTGACGGACGCCACATTCTCTTTATCCTCCAAGTCAATGCCATCCAGCATCACCTGGTCTGACCAACGGATGAGGTTTGCCAGACTCTGATACACACGACTGTGGCAAGAAGACAGCGCCGAACTGTTGAAGGTGTGACATTGAGGTTTGACAAGGTTATGAGGGAAATGAAGAAATTGGGGGAAATACAAGAGGGAGTTAGGAAGGAAAGAAATAGATAGAAGGTGGTGTAAAGTGGAGGATTTGAGATAACAGTGGGATGTGGAGGGGAAAAATTAATGAGAAAAAAAAGAAGCGATTAGAGATTCAGCAACATCATAAGACTCATTTTTGTGAATTGACCAGGCATTAAAATACATGTTTTGAGAGCATTTGTTGAGGAACTGCAGTCATTTAAAACCATGATAACTGGAATAAGTTTTGCAACTCTGACAAGAGAATGTATAACCACACCGGGAAGTGGGGTGTTGTTTCTTTCCCGTAGCCGACTGTGTATTTGGACCTAACACTAAGGTGTGGCAAAGGCCTGTATCAACATGCTGCAGCTGATTTACACTGGAAGAATATACTTCCTCTGTCTCAGCAGGACTTAGCCCTATCGTGAGCGGAAGAAGCTGAATCTATGTATAAGGATTTCAGAGAGTAGTGCAACTGATCAGACAAGGGGCCCATTAAAATGCGTCTGCTTTCAATGTCATGACGGTATGGCCAAAGACTGATACACCAGCCTTTTGACAAACAAGCGCTTTGACACTGCAGTATGGGGGAGTTGCAATCACCAAGTTATTGATTTTATTTACTCCAAATAATCTAATAAAGATGCTCTAATTTTTCCAAATGTCTCTTTGCCTGTATTTGCACAATTTTGTCCACACAATAGCTACTTGACTTGGTATATTTGCCAAGAAAAAGGGAAAAAAATGTCAGGGTGGGTTGTGAAATAGCTCACTTTTGGCAGCAGTGTTTAACTTGTTGCCTGTAACCTAACTTTACAGCAAAACACAAAATTTCAACTGTATCCTGTCAGAATTTGACTGGCTGCTTCACAAACAATCCATCGACTGATTCTAAACACACAGCTGAGAGATACAAAATCTGTCTCCTCTGATCTGCATACTTTCATTACTGATGGGCGGGGAAAAGCAAAAAAGATGAAAAACTTTCCAGGTGTCCTGGCAGTCCAACCAAACCTGCAGTTAAGCTCACTTTTACAGTATGTGTTTAGTTAAGCTATTACCTAGAGTATTCACTAAAAAGTGAAAGAAAATGAAAAGGAAGATTTATCTGTTCTTCAGAAGTAACATTCCTGATAATTTGGCAAAACAACAGCAAATGTCACATTAATGGAATGTGCAAAGCCTCAGGCATGAACTTGGAGCCTTGAGGTGAAGAATGTCATCAGTCACCACACATCCGTCAATCACTGGATAGCAACCTCAAGCAAGTTTCACCATGCAAACAGCTAAATTACAAATACAGTCACAACACAAGAATGATAATAAACAAATAGTAGAAAGCCTTATGATATACAACCGGAAGAGAGGTGCAGAGAGTTCAAATGCATTTTCTATTCAGTCTTAAAACACGAGACTCACCTGTGCTGTATCCGTGCCTCTACCTGAACCAGAGGCAGGATTGCTTCGAGGACCTTGCTGGCCGAGCCTGGAAGCATCTCCAGCACCTTCTTCTCAACCACCATTTTGTCCACGATTGTCTTGAAGTAGCGCAGTGCATTGACCACTTCCTTCTCCTGCTCCTCTAGCCTGCTAACTTTCTGCAAAAAACAATGATCACAAAATAGTTTTCAATTTAATTACTTAGGTATTATGTTGAAAAAGGAAAAAAGAAAATATATATATCAACTCTTGAAATAAAATAGGACAACCGATTTAGTGTTTAATCTCGGTTCTTTACTAAAAGTTCTACTACTCCCATGGTGTGCTCACTGTTCAAAGCACAATCCATCAAGTGATCCGGCCTTGAGCAATCTTTGTGTTGTTCTCAAGAGCTCTTTAAGCTTGTCTGCTCTCTCAGCAGGGCTGTTAGGGAGTAAATTCTTTACACCAGGACCCAATGAGGGAGCAGAGGAGTTTATTCAAAAAGCAGCCTCGATTCTTTCATGCCTCTACCAGCTGTACTGCAACCAGCTTCCAGAGCAACACGGAGACTGTGGGATCCAGCAGGGAAACACCCACACAGGCAGTCACAATGGAATATGGGATACAAGGAATAAGACAGGAAAACAATAGTCTCACAAATGGGTGAACAAATGCAGGGAATAGGTGAGAAAGACATGGATTTCCTATAATAAACGCCACCCACCACATGACAACACACACACACACACCTTGTTAGCAGGTTTCTCAGTGCTCTTGGCTGCTGGCTCGGGCTGCAGCGGCTTTCCCTTCTTGGAAGGAGTCCTCTTGATCTTCGGAGAGTGGAACTTTTCCATGATTATGGTGAAAGTGGACCGATGGGACCGTTGTGAGTCTATGGACAGGAAGTAAACACAGGAAGTTGAGTGGCTGGTCAGTGCGTAAAGTTTCTGAGGAGTGGGTTCACATAAAAGATGGTACAAGCTAACTGAGGTGCTGCTGTCGCCATCACATGATGACGCTCTTCCAAAAATTTGCTCAAGTAAGCATCTGAATATGAGAAAGATACAACTGGAGCCTTAAGGACAGGAACAACATGAATTTTATTAAGTATTTGCAGCATCTGCATTCCATCTTTTTTATGCATTCAACATAAATCTGCCGGACAGGCACTTCCACTTCCACTAACGTGTGTGTGTGTGTGTGTGTGTGTGAGAGAGAAATGAGGACCGAGCAGAAAAATGTTATAAAAGTAACATACATCTCAGAGCTGAGGTGAAAATTGTTTCATGATACACCACAGCTTCATAACAGCTGAGTGATTAAACAATTCAGTAGGAGAATTTGATTGAAGGGTTAGTTGCATCAAGGGAGAGAATATCTCCCCACTCCAACATAGCCACGCTAACTGATCACCAGCTCATGGAACCTTGTCTCTCCAATCCAAAGGGAGTGTGAATGGACAGATTATATGATTTTCATCAGCAACAAAATTATACTTCTGTCTGCTGAAATCTTAGCTTTAGCTGATGATGGCAGCATCTAGAGCTAGACAGCCACCAGGGCTAAACACTGAATGTTGAATAGAAATTAAACTCAGAAAACACTACAACCAGATATCCAGCCAACTAGTGCTTTTATCTGTGCCATCGATCAACATGCCAAGCACATATTCACCCTACTGTTCTTCCTCCACTCTTAATCCTCATCATCCTTTATCCTGAACAAAGTCAAAAGGTACCTGAGCCAGTCAAGGACAAATGTGTTTCTCATTAAAAATGTTGATGAGAATGCTTTAAGTTGAGATTCTCCAGACTCTTATATTACACCTTTTCTTTCTCTTTAAATCTTATCTTTCGTGTGTGCAGAAATAAACCAACAATGGCTGCTTTGTAAGCATGAGTAACTTACTTAAATTGCAAAGCTGATTCAATAAACTACATAGCTACTGAAAGTGTATCTCATGACACTTTACCTTTAAAATTCATTTGACCCATTTTGTTTTTTTTGTTTTTTTTTTAAATATCCAAACAGGTTAGATGAATCACACATGAATGCAAGTCAAATTATGCACACATATAAATAGGCTTGTGCTGCTGATGAAAAACATAGCTCCAGTGTTTCAAGTATTCAAAAAATGCAAACGTTACTGTCAATTTGATTAGTCCAGGTATTTTAGTGTACAGGCAAAACCACTTTGAGACAGAGACTCGTGGCCCGTGGGCCATTTTGGCCAGCAGCATGATACATTATCCCGCCCCTCCAAGATGCTTTCTTCTTTTTTAACATAATTGACTTGAAAACTTGTCTCAAAACTAATTAGAAAGTGAATATAAACTGTATGTTTTCTTTTTTTTAAAGTGCAATTTCTTATAACATTAAAAAAAGATGTAGCCAACTTAAAATTAAGAACAACTAAATTCTATTGCAACTTTAATTTTATACAACTAACTCAGTCATAGTAGAATACTGTTAAAGACTAAACGTATTCAGCTTTTGCTGCCATTTCTAAAAACTAATCGACTAACTATAGTGTTTGGGGGAGTTCCTTTCTGTGTTTAAAAGAAGCTTGGATAAGATAACCAAAATGTATTTTCTTAAAAACATTTACACACACACAAACGCATAAGAATGAATAAATAAATTAACCAAATCTAATAGTTTCGTTGAACTCCTTTGAGTGTGTTTAATTACTTTTACTTCATGGTGGCTGTGTTTGGGGTTAAAATCAATAATATAAAACTGTAAGGTAAGACAATTCTAAACTGCTTAAATTTCCCTCAATTAAAAACAGGAGCCATTTAGTATGTATTTAAATCTACCAGAATTCCATCCACAAACTCTCACATCTTGTTAACAACTCCAAACTTGTCTCTGCAATGAAGCGTTCATGTTCTGAAGAACTGCTAATCATAAAGATTGCGAAGACTGAAATAGTTCATTTATTTATTTTCTGTGTGTGTTGGGGGAGGGGGGTTGTACTTGTACTTGATGCATTGAATTGAGTTTCAGACCCCTGCTTTATAGTATGTTGTATCTGTTTAAATCAAACCTATCTCCTTTTTCTTTCAGCTGTTCCCTTCAGGGGCCGCCACAGCGAATCATCTGTCTCCATCTAACCCAATTCTCTGCATCCTGTTCTCTCACACCACCAGAATTCATGTCCCCATTATGGGATTCAGGAGTTTTGTGATCTACACATTTAGTTTGGCATAGGCTTTATGTCAAATGCCCGTCTTGACACAGTCCTTAGGGGAAAAAAAGAAAGAAAAAAAACTACTCAGCAGAGGAGGATAAAGAAAGAGTGGGAAGACAAGGAGCTTATCAGAGGGACAGAGTAGTGACTGGACAAAGGATAAAGACCTTCTGGACAGGTGCAACTTTTTCATCTTAACCGCTGTTTGAATCAATGCACTTTAGCTTAGCCATATGGGACATACCGTTTCTTTGGAACACCCAGAATGATGGTTAACACTGTAAGAGGATTTTATTTTTTGTACCCTGTAGCGATTCAGTCCCTTTTTAGTCAGTTTTGCTACAAGCCGGGTTAGGATTCTACTTTATGGGAAAATGTAAAGCTATCAATATTCTTTTTAAATGAATGGAAATGGCTTGTAAATTTTCCCTCATAGAGGCTCATATCGTTTAACCTTTCTGGCAGCTTCTACGTGGAAAAAGAGCAGGGACTGTGACTGACATCAAAATATGCTAGACATTTTCACTCAGTTACAGCTGAAAAAGTCCCGCAAGGACTATGTCTGAGTTTGCAGCTGGAGCCTGGCGCCAGAGCTGAAAAGCAGTGAGATGAGTAAAATGAGTTACCACCGTGATTGATGCAGCTTGTCCCCAAGACATCATTTCAGTTCCTGTAACTCAGCTATTTGCTATGCAGATGAGGCTGGTTCCCTGAATCCTTTGACACCACTTCACTTCTCTTTCCTCTTCAGCTGTGCGAACAGAAACCCTTCCAGCACAAAAAGTGAAACCTGCAGCATGGGCATTGCACCAGCAGCAGAGAGAAATGAAAAGTGTGAAAGAAAATCAGCAAGAGGCTTTAAAAAAAAAAAAAAAAAAATGAGGGGGAGGGGGTGAGAAGACAGTGAGGTGCTCTGTTATAATCATGCAGGCTTCTCAGTGTCCACCCTTCACTCCTCCACAGTAGAATAGCCTGCCGTCCCTTCTGCTCTCCCTAGCTTCCTGTCTGCTGCTGGACAGAGTTATGAGCTGGTGAGGTCATTGGTTGTAATGTCTCTCACACTGAATCAGACCAGTCATGTACTGAGCATAAGAGAAATCTCAGTGAAAACCTCTTTCTTTCCTTCAGCTTCATTTCACAATTTTAAACATGGACCTCCAAAACGCTACACTTAAATACAGCTGTGATTATTCTGTATTGCTCTGACCACTTTACCATACACAATACTTTTGTCATTTTTTTCACCTTAAAACAACTTGCATCAGTATGACCTTTGACATAACTGACACTGAACACATCTTTTGGTGCCTTGCTGACACCTATTTGTGGCCTCTGTAGTTATATTAGATTAAAGTACAATACAGCAACAGACTCCAAGCTGACGAGCAGCAAAGTGCAGTTGAACTTCCATAAAGGGTTTGGTTCGTCTCTTAGGTGGTGAACTGCTTCAGTGAAACGTAGAACTGAACTCACAACACTCCAATGCTTCAATTTATACAGAAAATCTCAAATTAACTTGGAAAAACAAAGTGTGATTGATTCATAGTTTAACTGAACAAGACAAAAAAATTCTGAATGTGTGAGTGAAAAGGATTTATGATGAATGAGAGAGGCGATCACTAAAATCTGATTGATGGGCATAAATAGTGCAGGTTTTTCTAAGTGGACCAAAAACGCAACCTGGATTCAACTGACATCGTAAAATGTGACTTTAACCATGTGTTTTAGAACACATACAAAAAGGTTGCAAGTTGTTAGTTGTGAATACAAATTATAGCTGGTGACACGCGCAAGTGTGACTGAAGGACTTAAGGGGTGGCAGATGGATGTAGTTCCTGTTCAGGTAAGGTGTGATCTATACAGGACAGCTGGTTGGTCCTTCACTGAATCTACCTTAGAATAGAATGAAAACGGGGTTCAATAAACGGAGGAGACTGTGCTTCAGGTTACAGAGGCACATGCCAGCTCCTGCTTAAGTCCAGCTCAGTGAAAGTGTATGCAAGCCAGGCATTTTTGGACATCTTTTGTCAGCTTGAAACGCGAACCAATAGCCCCAAAGGTCATTGTCCCAGCTGCTCAGGAGGGAAGACGACGAGGCGGGGGCCTGAAAATGTGTGTACATGCCCCCTTGCCACCAAATTAATTATTAAAGACTTAAGGAACTAAATAAAAACAATGTTTTCCATTTTTCCGCTTCATACAAAATACCCTCTTGTAACTTGATGAAACTAAAGGTTTTCTAAGCATTTATTCTCAGCACACTCAAGTAAAACTTATGAAAAATGAGATAACCTCTAATGTGAAAAAAATAGTAAATAGACAGTGCTTTGCTCATATGCTACTTTGCTTCTATTGTGACACTATAGATTCATTAAAATGACTGTTATTGAACACCTGTCTGCTACGCTGCAGACTGAAAGACACGGAGCAGCTGAGCTGAGTTATCGCTTTTCCACAGACAAGATGTGCCGTGAAAAAAAAAGAATAGAGAATGCACGCCTGAGGCAGGTGAGATAACAAGCAGAGAGGAAAAATACGGAGGAAAGAGAAATGTTCAACAGGAAATAGTCAACAGCTTAGCGTATTATTTATTCTCCCAATTGTAGTGGTTTCTTCCTGTTGGCTATGCTCAGTTTTTTTCCTTTTTTTTTTTTTTTTAAAGGAATCCTCATATCTGCAGTTACCAGCATGTGAGAATATGGGAAACACCTCTACACTGTGTTTGTCCACTACAGGCCAAGGATAGCACAGAAGCAAGGAAACCCAAGAATGGGCTATGGCTAACAGCTGATTTGAGAGGTACACTAATGGAGGCAGAAGTCTTGTGGTGGGCTTTTACAGCTCCACAGAAGCAGTGTTTGAACATGCTGAGACTGAGAACATTAAGTCCATCTACTAAGTAAATGACATCCAGTGGATGCAAAGTGCACAGTCCACTTACCAAGTATTGTATTTCACTTAACATACGAGTAAATGACACATGAAAGATGGTTTCTACATGGAAGATGCAATTATGAATGCAGATGGGCATAGCTAAATAGTGGATTTCACCAGCCATTCACTTCTCAGTGATTTCTCCAGTCTACAATTAACATAATGGGTAAAAAAAAAACAAAGCAAAACAAAGCAAACCCCCACTGAACTGGCATGTGAGCAAACTGAAAAACAACCATCAACAACTGCACCCAGTTCAAAATTGAAATCTTAAGTTTCAAAGTTAGTTTATATTGACATGAATGATTAACTGAGATGATGCGCTTTAGAGCTCAATAATCAACAAATCCAACTTTAATTTCCAAATTTCTGAATTTATAACTGCTGACTCCAATTTTGGATGATTTTCATTTTAAAGAACTATGACTGACAGAATATATTAAAAAAATAAAATCTTAATTACATAGTTCTAATTTCAAATTCAGTTAAAAAAAAAAAAAAAAACGACATCACTTTTATGTCTTTTCTAACCTGTTTAATGATAAAATGTGCCATGTTACTGAACAGATAAAGGATTTGCAGTACATCCTCTTTTTACATGAAGTGCTCGTGTTGTGATCAGGGGTTTTGAGGTTGGAATGGTCTCACACGTCACCCTGTACAACACGTTTCACCAGACTCAAGCCAAACTTCAACTGTCTGATGTGCAACTGCATCTGCCAGGTAAGCATCATGTAAGAAAGTAGAAACATAATATACCTAACAGGTGAATCAACCTGTTTTCTTCACCTTGACGTTTCTCTCCACGCCTTCTTTCTATTAACTCTGTTTAGATAATCCACACTGGAAATAAGTGTCATTTTAGTGTTCCCAGTGTTTCGTTCAGAAGGTAGAAAGGTAGAAAATGAAAGCTAGAGAAAATATTTAATTCATCTGTTCACATTTTGAGGTCATATCCATTCATATGGAGTCGGCAAATGAATACGGAATAGTGTTAGGGCCACTGAAGAAAGAAAGAAGTCAGAATTCTGACTTCAGTATTCTATTATGACCTTTTTCTCAGAATTTAATTTTTTTTTCTTCAGTGGCCCTAATACTCTTCCGTAAATAGATGATCATTTTTAGTGGATTTTAATTTGTACAGTGTT
>JBAMYA010000004.1:4662856-4694786 GCA_037176975.1 Arrhamphus sclerolepis | reverse complement strand
CTAAAGGCTTTATCAAAAAGGAAGGTCTTAATTCTAGTCTTAAATGTAGAGAGGGAGTCTGCCTCCCGGACTGAGGTATGAAGGTATTGAAAAATAATGTTTAAAAGGCAATATAAAAAAAACCAAATTGATTTCAGTCTTGCAGTTAAAGGTGCTGCTTTTTTTTTCTTCATTCAAAAAGGCTATGCTATTCATGGAGGTTTCTTTTCTGGCTGCTGTGAGCTTTCTGGAGTGTGACAAATTACCCAGCAGGCCTGGAGCCCACAGCTCAGTAAGCATTCCAACAATGCCATATTACAGCATTAATATTTAAGGTCTAATGTTTCCCTAACTGGCCTTCAGACAGCAGGCTAAGGGCCCCTCTTTATAGGAAAAGCCTGCTGCTCAGTGAAATGCCATACATGTTTTTATTGCATTAAATATTTTCTTAATAAAAAGGAAACAGTACTTAATTCAGAGGAATTTGTCACGACTTTTAAAGCATTTCCTCTCAGAATGCCATGACGCATATCTACCCAGTAAAATGAAAATATGTTATTTGAAATTCACTTGAAGGTTTTTAACTAAATGTGTTTCAAAGTGGTACTTTTTAAATTTTGCCTTCAGAGTGAGGAATGTGTTGTGAATGAAGCCAAACCAAAGATTACAGACTGTATGTGTGTGTACACAAATAAAACAAATTGAAAAGAAACAAAATAGAAATTATACATCATATTAAAAAAAAATATATATGCTCACTGACAAAAGGCTGGAAAGCAATGATTGATTGAAAGTGTGCAATTTTCTTCTCCAGTCCCAAATTAGAGTGGTTATTATTATTATTATTAGTAGTATTAGTGTTATTATTATGTTATTGATTTATCCTACTGGGAACTCGGAAAGTCTTACGTCGGAGCTGAAAAAAATTGCTCCACATAGCATGAAGTTATGCAGCCACCACCTGCTCATAGTAGATGTATGTGACTTTAAAAATAAGGTTTATGCATTATTCCTCATACCAATGACAAGTTGGACTTTTATGCAACATAATGCATGTTTTCTGAGCTGCTCTGTCTTGTATGATGCGAAGGATACAATGTGCAAATGTTAGCAAAGTTTGGATACACTTTTATGAAGCTACTTCTTGGTTAGCAGACCTTGTGACTCTATTTCACATACAGACAAAATAAATAATAATTCATTGAATGAATTAATGATTTAATGAAGATTGATTGAAGAGGGTAGGAATATCAGAAGTGAGCGAAACTGAAGGATCTTTCAAAAAGTCAGGAAATTATGATTTTTTTTCAGCTTCAAGTGTATGTGAGATTCTATTTTAATTTTGATTGCACCTTGGTATAATGGCACATTACTGCAAAATCAGTATCATCAGTTGTTCTTCACAATATTCCACATTATATTTACCTAATAGCAGTTGATGGAACGCTCAGTGCTTTGCATTTTCTTTCACATCTTTTTTTTTTTCAGCCCGAGAGCTCATTTTGCATTTGCTCTGGCAAAATTCTTCTGTTCTCTTTCTGTGAAACAGATTTGAGTCTGGTTTACAATGCCAGTGACATTTCAGAGATGACAAGAAGCACAGTTGAGGTGATCTCGTTCGCAACCAAGATGCCAGTCATTTGAATGTACTGTTGTATCAGTACTAAGAGAATCAGATGGCACTTTTTAACAGCCCATATCAAGCTCATTTACGAGGTTAGCAGCACGTTTTTACAAATGATTCCCCGTTCACAAGCATATTTTTCCTCACAGTGTTCATCACTGCAGGAAATCTTGTAAATTTCTGTCTAAAATTCCCAATTTTAGCTTCTGTTTCTGTTAGACCTCACTACCAAAAGTCAAGTGTGCTCTGATTGGTCAGCTGATTAGAAGAGGCAGCTTGAGACCCATCTCTTTCATTTAGCTTTTAATGGAGCTTTTAAGGTTTTTATCATTTATTTTAAACTTATACCATTTTAACTCCGACTACAGTTTCTACTTTCATTTGTTAGATGTGCTCATTTCTATTTCAAATATTCGTATGATTACTAATAGTTTAATTTTAGAATGGACCTGTTTATTTATTTAATTGCTTGTTGCTTTATGAATTTTAATCATATTTATTTGAATGTGTCTGGATGGTCAAAGTTGGGGGGTTTGTTTCTGTTGCTTTTGTTATAATTTTGTAAAACACTTTGTGCTGCATAAGTGGACCATGAAAAGTGCTGTGCAAGTGAGGTTTGACTGATTGATTGATTGACTGATTGATGACACAACATCTTGCTAAGTTTGTTCCTCTCTTTGGAAAGTAATTTGTTATATAAGGAAAGAAAAGCAAGTTTGTCAAAGCTGCCGTTTTGTTTGCAAAGCGTGAGGTTTTTGGGCTATGACACTGAGCGATTGTCTGTCACCGGGTCGAAGCAGAAATTGGCTCCAAAAAGTCCAAAAGCTGTCACAAAGAAGCAAATTATGTCACTTCTTGGTATGGCAAATCTTTTAGAGTAAAAGGATCTCATCATAACTGCAACAACAGGCTCCAAGAGAGTACGGAAAGAACAAGCACGGACAAAACATGTTTGTTCTGAATCTGTTGAAAACTGTTCCTGGTTCTGATGGAAAGTATGTCTTGCCAAAATCTCTGGACCACTATGGTGAACTTTTAAACCACAGTAACACGTGTCTCAAGATAAGGAACATCATGATTGGAATCGCTAAATAATTAACATAACTTTAATAACATGAGTTATCTACAGTACATATAAAACCACATATACTGTCATTTTTGAAAAGAAAAATACTGCCTTAAGCCATCAAAAGCAAATTGTCACTATCCATGTGATAGATATGGTTGCTATAACTGATCTGGGTTGACTTTGAGAAGATTCTACAACTGCAATAAAAATATTTTTGAAAAATGAAAAGAAAAAAAGCTCAACCATCTGACACAATTAGGTCAATTTGCAGAAAAATGAATTTTGGGTTTCGTATTTTCTTCACATATCTATATGACGCTCCACCAGCTGTTGTGGTTTCCTTTCATTGAAACTCAACCTGTTCAAGGGTGTTTTCCTGCTGTCTCGCAACACAATCTGGAGTCGGAAGAAAAAGAGGAAGACAATTAACAAATGACTCACCACTTACAATATCAGTGTGCTTTTTTTCCCCTTTAAATCTGAAAGAGCAAAACACGTATATTCTACATCTGACGATGTAACAAATGTTCCAGGCTAAAACATCTTGCTCTCCGCCTCTTCTGACCTTGACTCACCAGCAACCTTTTAACTCTGATCTTAAATTCTCATTCAAGTCATTATCACTCAGATCGCATGTGTCAGAATCTTTATTACCGGACTGATTAGCGAAACATTTATGACTTGAGAAAAATTGTCATGCATCAGTCAGAATCACACATCATCCTCCGGCGAGCGTTACACACCTTATGGCAACATGTTTTTTGGCTCTTTACAACCTCGCTATTCTTTCTTTTTTTTCATCTCGTCTAGCTTCTGCCTCAAGGTCTGTGGATTTACCTCTTCTCTTATTGCAAAGATCGAGTTCATCAACAGGTATAAATGGGAGCATTCTATTCTTATGTGGGGCAGCACAGTTGGGTGTTACAATAACAGATACAGTAAGATGGAGAGGAGGGATGCTGGGGAAAGAGCTGCTTGTGCACTGTAATTGAACTCAAAGCTGAGGATTAGCAGGGGGCCAGTCTCTGACGTATGTGTGTGTGCATGCTTCTGTGTGTTCGCCTGCGTATATTTTTGCCTGCATGCATGTGTGTATGGGAACGTTTGCCATCGCTGCAATGGAAGGAACAGATGGGCGGGGGAAGTGGACTCCTGTGCCTGAGGAATACTGTGGCGCTGAGGACCAGAGTGCCGCCTACGTTCCACCCTGGCCCCTAGTTACCCACTACAGCACATGGAGCCCGTCCAACACCAGCCCATCACGGACCAGCCCCCCACGCCATCTGTCTCATAGGACAGATAACCCCCACGCTCCTTCCTCCTCCTTCTCAGCACTGTGTCCTCGCCAGCCCCACTCCTCTGCCACGCCACCCCCATCCTGAAATAAAAAATAAAAAGTCCAACGGTTACACGAACGTTACATGGCGCTTTTTGGATCTTTGAGAAAGACAGAAGGAAAGTGAAGAGATGACTCAAGCATGAGATGAAGCGCCAAGTATTATATACACTACATTATGTACACTATATACACTTGTCTTTGGTAATTCACCTGATTGCTTGCAGATGGCACACAATCATTTTCACCAAGATTTTGTGAGCTCTAGACACCTTTAAAAACAGAAAGTACAAGAAAGAGTGACTTGAATCCAGTCCTGCTGCAAAGACAACTTTTAGCATCCAAAGGATCCATTTAATCGACTCAGAGGGCTACGGGTTATTCTAAAACTAATGCTTAAACCCGTTCTGTTACGAATCTGTCTTACGCACTGCATTGTTAGCTGCACCTTTATAGAGCTGATTCACCTCAGTCATCAGAGTAAAAGTACAATGTTTTAAATTTATACGCACTGACTGACATGAGTTTTGATGTACACTTTCACTGTGCTCAATTAAGCAAGTTCACGTTTGATGGTTTGAGGGTTTTTTTTCTAACCTCAGCCCACAGGAGAAAAAAAGAAAACAAAGCAAAAAAAAAAACTGACCTTTTTAACAATGCATGACATGCTGACACAAGTTTAAGAAAATCTACAGTTTGGGCAGCTCAAAGGCACCTAGAAATGACAGAAGAACACAGTCTGTGCTCTCTTGGAAAGAAATACTCTCAGACCTTTCACGGACGTCTTTAAGATGACTCGTCACCCTGGCAACCAAGCAGGTTGGCCCTACAGACATGGAAAACGAACATGTCTTAATGTTCCTTAGTCAGTGGAGGAGAAACTTGCTGTATTCCTTTATATGTGTCAACCATATAATGTGGTGTCAAGATGTCACGCTCATTGCAAGTATATCTGTGTGCGACTGGCCTGAATTTTAAAAATTCTTTTTGCCACAGATGCAGAGGTTCCAGTCACTTGCCGGCCTAAGGAGTACCGTGTTTCTACAGTGCTGTACAAAAGAATTTCAAGATAGAAGAGATGCTTTATGGTTTAGAAATCATGGCACTGAGGAAAAGACAGGAGGCAGAGTTGGAGGTAGCAGAGGTTAAAATCTTGAGGTTGTCTTTGAAAGTGACGAGGATGGATAGGATCAGGATTACAGGAGGACATCAGAGGGACAGCTCAAGCTAGATGTTTTGGAGAGAAAGTCAGAGAGGCCAGACTGAGATGGTTTAGACATGTACAGAGGAGAGATAGTGAATACATCAGTAGAAGGATGATGAGGTTGGAATTGCCAGGCAGGAGGCCTAGAGGGAGAACAAAGAGGATTTATGGATGTAGTGAAAGAGGACATGAAGTTAGTTGGTGTGAGAGAAGAGGATGCAGAAGACAGGGTTAGATGGAGGCAGATGATTCGCCATGGCAAACCCTGAGGGGAACAGCCGAAGAGGAAAGGAGTAGATGAAGAAGACCAGGGCCTGATTACTGCCTGATTAGACGTAGAATGAAGAAATCACATAAATACAACTTGTCTGAGAACATGAAGCAGTTTTAAAGCTCTCAAAAAGCAACCCGTCCTCCCCTGATCTAAAATAAATAAATAAATCAAGAACAGATGAAAGTCAGTGAAATCTACCGTAAAGGGTTTTAAGGCCATCGGGTTTTAGGAATCCAGGAACCACAGCAAGAACCACCCATCCATCCATCCATCATCTATACCCGCTATTTCCTGTGCAGGGTCACGGAGGTCTGCTGGAGCCTATCCCAGCTCACTATGGGCGAAAGGCAGGGGTACACCCTGGACAGGTCCCCAGTCCATCGCAGGGCACAGCAAGAACCCTTATCCACAAATTGAGAAGGACTGTACAGTGAATCTTTCCAGAAGTGGCCAGCCTACTGAAAAGTATTCCAAAAGTGCACTAAGAACTTATTCAAGAGCTCACCAAGGAAACCAAAGCAGCATTTAAAGCACTGCAGGCCTCACTAGCCTCAGTTCAAAAAGGCCTGATCAAAAATGACTTCCAAGGTGAAAACCACCGCTGACCCAAAGAAACATAGACCTCTATTACATTTGCCAAAAGACATCTTGATGATCCCCAAGACTTTTTGGAAAATATTTTTCTGACTTAAGGCTGATTTATACTTCTGCTTCAAAGCTATGACGTAGCAATGCGCAAGCGTGGTGGTGTAGTTACAGAGTGACGGAAACAATAATGCAGAAGTGCTTGCTGTCACATCAGCAATAAAAAATAACAGATTTCAGAAAAAGAACATCATACTGACAGTCAAACATGGTGGTGGTAATAAGATGGTCTGCTTTGCTGCACCAGAACTTAGTGGATTTGCTGTAATTGATGGAACCACTGGAACCATTCTGCTCTCTACCAGCAAGTCTTGAAGGAGGATGTCCGGCCATCAGTTTGTGACCTTATGTTCAAGTGCCTGAGTTATGCAGCCATGATCTGAAGCAAGTCCACCTCCGAATGGTTAAACAAAAACAGTATGAAGATGTTGGAGCGGCCTAGTCAAAGTCCTGTATTTAATCCAATCGAGATGCTGTGGCATGACTTTAAACAGGACGATCATGCTCGGAAAATCCTCCAGCATGGCTGAATACAAACAATTCTGCAAAGAAAACCTAAATTCCTCCATAGTGATATGAAAGACTCATTGCCAGTTATCGCAAATGTTTGACTGCAGTCATTGTCACCATGGGTGGCACCACCTATTAATACTATTACCTGTTCACAGAGGGCCAGGTTGGTTTGGATATATATCTTATATATTCAATTAATAAATTAAACAACCATTTAAAAACGACTTATTTCATTTATTTTTGTCTCATATTAACCTATTTGATGATCTGAAACATATAAGTGTGACAAAAATGACAAAAAAAACTAACGTAAAATGAAAATTTTGAAGTGGCTCCCATCATGTCCATAAAAACAATCGAGCATTAACTTCAGTGAACGGTGCGGCGTCTGCCGTCTGTTCACAGTTTGCTTATCTTTGGGAAAAGAAATTAAACTCTTAGTTAAGGCAACAAAAATGAAAGCACCAAAACAAGTACAAAGTATCACAGGGTAGGATGAAGGAGTCTCATGGCCAGAAACGGAACTTGACAAAGCATTAATATGTTATGATAAATTTGTTGTTGCTTCAGTCTGTGTTGAAACTAGGGTTGTTGTTTTTTTTTTGTTTTAACAAGCATATATGACAAAAGCAGTGTCTGCATGAACGTCCTTTTAAAGAAACTTTCACTAGTGAGAATATAGTATTAGGTTGGAGCTTTGAAGCTAACAAAAATGGCAGGACAAATCTACCAAACACAGCGTTTTTGTAAGGCATGACAGCCACTGTTACGTCTCATTTTTCTTTTATTGCTTCAGTGTTCTTTGTTTGCTTCATCCTTTTACACAAAAACTTTCAGACAACGTGACCTAATTTCACTTGAGTCTAACAAACCCAAAGGCAGGAAAAAGTTTATTCCGTTAGCTTTAGTCAGTCTACAGTTTTGTTTTACATTAATTTTGGAACTGTAAGAAGCAACCAACTTTTCCAGTATTTTGGCTGCTCATTTGTTTTAAATTGCACATCAGAGAGCATCCTAGTTTAGCTGTGCAGTTATGGGCAGATGAAACCTTTGGCCTATCTTAATCACCCGTTATCTCTGCCAGGAGCCTCCGGCCATCTAACCAAGGGGGAGTGTCTGATGTCCTTTATTGCCTTGCTTCTCTGGTGTCTGCAGTGATAATGGGTTTGGATAATGAGACAATACTGCACTGAAGCTATGACACCACGCTGGGTTGGGAGGTTGGTTTGGGGTGCAGTAAGGACCAATAAAAGGAAACTAACTCTTGCAGGCGTGGGGGTATTGGTGGTGGGTGGATGGCGTTTGGAGGCGACCACAGCAGGGGGTTCAGCATGAGCCGGGAGGACAGTGGAGGGGGAGGCAAAGGAGAAAGAAGGGAATAAAGACCAGCTGCAAAATGCGGCTGACAAGTGTAAGGAAAAAACACGGCGCACAACAGATTAATGAAGACACCGAACAGCTGGACGTCCGGGACGCTGTGAACATACAGTATGTGTGTGTGTTTGTGTTTAGGCTGGTAATCTCAGTCTTGATCTCAAACCAAAGGAACAACAGACTGAAATTTTGCTCAAATTTTCCTTTTTGGACTCCGCTTATTTATTTTTGGGAAGTAAACCCGCTTACAGAGTGGGAGGAAAACATGGACATTAAATGCTCCTTTGGCTCCATACCCTCCTATAATGAATATTATGACAGTGAGGTGGTGTTAATTTAGCTTAAAACAAACAATGCCTCTCTAACTTCCTCCTCTGTGTTTTATTAATGTAGCTGTGAACAGTCTCCCTGTGGAGCCACTAACTGATCTCAGTGGTTTCCCCCCTACAGTACCCGTACTGAATCTCCCACACAGTCTTCATTTGCTTCTCTGCAACTTTGACTAATTTCTTCAGCTTTCATCCTCAAAGCCTTAAATTCTTTTCATTTTTACTTGTCTTTTGTGTAAAGGCATATGAAGATAGTGCGTTGAACTGCAACCCACACTCACGACCAGGCGTGCTGGGCAGAGGACTTACAATAACTCCTCGACCCTCGGGAGAGGAGAGTATTGATTGGGTCTCAATGCGCTTTGTCACAGGTGATCACAGTGATTGGGACACTGCTCAAGCGTGTTACCCAGCTCAACCCTGGAGGAGAGCATATGGACTTAAACAGCGCAAACTGACAGGCGCTAATGGAGAACAGCCCTCATATTATATGAGCGGCTTGTCTGCACTGTCAAGTGAAGCAAAGAAAATGACTGACAGGCAGAGAAATAGCATATCAGATGATTTCATTTGTGCATCTGGACAGTGAGTTGTTGTCAGTTTGAAATACTGTACATGCAGTTTGAATCTGTCCTACTCACTGCATTTTATTGCCCTAAGTTGGAGTCCCAATTCAAGGACTTTCATCTGCATTGTAAAGGAGAGTTACCTTCCCTCAGAGCGCTTCTTCATCCTGCAATTTTGCAGCTGCCTGACTTTGTTACTCAGCACGTCCCAAACCCTGCAGGTGTGAATCCTGCTGGACAACCACCCACGGTACTCCCTGTTTACCTACCTCCCTTTTCTCTCAAGTACACTCACAAAATAAAGCCGTTACATCTCCATTCTCACCTCTGCCAACCCTTGTCTTTGTTCACACGCCACTTGTGTTTTACTCTCTCAGCGGGACTGCACTGGTTCATGGAGAGCCAGTTCCACATATCTTCAAATGTTTGTGCTCCCTTCTCTCTAAGCCCTGTATAAAAAAAAAAAAATAGCTTGATGCACTGTGGATTTAGGATGGCACCAGTGATGGAGATAGAAAACCATAAAGTACCACAAATTCATAAAAACACGGTAGTGCACTGCTTTCGCTCTCTGTCAACCGCCAACAAAGAAAAGAAGAGGATGTTGGCCAAAATGAAGAAATTAAAGAAGAAAACAAATAAAAAAATTTGTGAAGATTTTTGGAGGAGCTAAAGTTGATTGTAGTGTTTCGCAATGCATAGTGGTGGCGCTGGATGATGCAAAATGAGCATTAGGTGGCTGAATGATGTCATCTTCTGCCCACGGTGTACTTAATCAGTGAGTTAAAACCACCACCACCCCATCCAGAAGTTTATCAGGGCTGCTCGGATCCTATCCTACCACAGGAACGTTTTTCATCCCGCAAAGGTTCCTGAATGCCTCGTTTGCACGGTTGTTTTTGGTAATGGAGACACGCATCGATGATCCGGCCATGAAAAACTACCCCCGATAGAGGAAATGTACCTAATATTGCTAGAAACTCTTACACTAATAGCAATTTTAGAGGTCTGATTTAAAAAAACTAAATATTGTGTTAGCTTAAAGAGAAGAGAGAAAAGATCGAGAACTGCAGGAATCTTGCTTATAAAACACACACACAAGAACTGATTTCAGGATAGTAAAAGACAATTTTCCTGATCCCATTAGCCTCATTGGAGTGAGAACACAGACAGCAGAGAACTTAACATTTCTTTGACTTCATATGTGACAAGAACTCCAAAGATCCACATAACCGCCAAACAGCAGCTTCGATATTCTTAGAAGTTGGACTTCTTTAGGTAGTTGAAAAAAAAGAAGACTTGCACAGCAGCAGCTGGGTGACTTTGACAGGTGTACCTTGGAGTCAGTGATCCCCACAAGGTACTTCACCTGAAGAAGGAGGCCCTCTGGAGTATCATGAAAATGGCCTGAAAGATTATGAGTTTTCGCATCCTCTCTGGGAGAGATCTGTAAAGTCATAGTGGAACCACAGGGTCACATGCATCTGCAGACATCCTCCCTCTATATGGTATCTGTATTTTCAGCTCTCTTTGTGTCTCCCAAATTTCATATACATCCCTGCATGACCAGGATGAAGTTTCCGAAGCGGGATTCTTCCCTCCTTCCCCTCTCTCACATAATGTCTCAGATACAACGCACATCACTACGAGATGACCCATATGTGATCCAAGACTGTTTTACACCAAGACACCAAGACTGTTTTTTTGTTTAATTTATGACCATACCATCCCCCAAGTGCAAAATAAATAAATAAAAAACCAAAATGATATATTTATCTTTTTCATATTTTATCCCATTTATCTTAAACCGCTTCCTCTTGTAGTACAATCATTTCTTTTGCAGTTTTGCTCCTGCTCCCAGTGAGAGGCAATTTATACTTTTCACATATGTACATATCTTATCTTATATTTGGTACCCTAGAGTTTTAATCTCTGTTTTACAGCTTATATGCAATACATCTACAAGCCATATTCCCGTTGACATTGTACTTAGGTGCCTTCTGGGTTTTCCATGCATTCAAATGGGGGGTGTTTTTTTTTTTTTTTTAAGCATTTGACATAAAGAAATACTTGTCATTCAGCAGTGAAAGATCGCATCAGTAAGACCAGTTAATCATGTCAATTTCAGCAGTAGAAGAGGTATTTAGAGGCTTTAGTGAAGCACAAGTGTTCTAGAAATTCATTAGTCCCCCTTTATAAATGAAAGTATAACAAAGAAACTGTTACATGTAAGTATATCTATTTACTGTGATTAGGAAAGAGCACTTAAAGAAGTTCAAGCCTCTGTATTCATGACTCAAAATGTGAGAGATTTGGTTTTGAATTTCTTCTTCTTTTGGGCGGGGGTTATAATCAATGGAGGTTGTTACCAGCACACCTTCTATCAGGCTTAAAATCAATATTATTGTCATAGTGGCTGAATCTGTGATTATATAGTGTTTTCTTTTTTCATTCAAAAAAAAAAATGTCCAAGCCTCCAAATATTCAATATTATTGGGAGGATAAGCAGCAAGTTCATGCTTTTTAGAAAGTGGAACTATAGGTTTTCTCATCTTCACTGTAAAATACCCCAACCCCCCCACCCCACCCCGCCCAAAAAAAACAAACTGTCTGCTTCTACATAAAATGTAATCTATAACAAACCGCTCCATAATATCCATATACTTTCTTGTGTGCCAGAATTTTAATGCTAGAAATAACTAATAAGCAATGCTGCCAGGTAAATCTAATAAGAGAAAAAGTAAACAATATCGAGTGAAATTATAGCAAACACTCCCACCTCAGTTTAGCAGACATAGAAAATGGATACCAGATTCTGAAAAAACTCTTCCTCTAAGCCAGGGGTGTCAAACTCAGTTGCATCCTGGGACACATCATCACCATGGTTACCGTTAAAGGACTGGTTATTCTTTACTTTCTCAACCAGCTGTGCTGGACGTTTTCCCGTGTGACTCCAAAGGACAGGGGCCTCACTTGATCTTAAAAATAACTCAAGATGCTCATCACTTGCAAGAATAGGATGAGACTGCAAATTCTTTGCCCAGGGGTCACAATTAATGCTGAGCCTTCAATATTGCCAGGCGGCCTGCAGAGATCCAATAGAATTACCATAAACAAGACTTTTTAATAACCAAAACATTTTGTTATCGTGCAATCACAAATCTCAAACTTTTTCCATTTTAACTTAAAATTACAGTTTTTTTTATTTATTTTTATTTTGACAGTTTCCACTTTTTTTTTTTTTTTTTTTAAAAAGGAAATTTATGAGTTTTGACAAGAATTTGCAACTTTTTGTTGTAAAATCTTTTGCAAACATTTTCTAAATCTTGACCTTTTGACATAAAACAGCTGCTCAACGTTGTCCTCGCTGCTCTCCTCACCTCAGTTATTCCACTTTTCGCCATCAGTGTTCCAGTTCAAAGTATACAATTGTCTTTGCACACTCTCATGGGCCAGAATTGGCCCGCGGGCGTTGAGTTTGATACATGCGCACTTGCAATTCAATTGCAGTTTTGGTTGCAGCTTGTCCTACAAATTCCACATGCTAATTAAGATTTTTCTCACAGGCTTTCCCTGTAATTCTTACTGTCATAAAGTTTGACTGAAAGCAAGTAGACAGACTGATAAATATCCATATCACTGTGTCTGATTGATCGATAGATGGCCAGATCATTGTCCACCACAGACTGGTAGAGCATCTCCAGCATCTTCCTGCACATATTTAAGGACCACAGCTTCCTCAGGAAGCAGAGTTGACTCAGATCATTCTTGTATATTGCTGTGCTGTTTGTTTTTCAGTTCAACCTTCTTCAGAAAACTTCTGAAGTTGGTATGACTCTGATTTGCACTGGAAAGGAGACAGCACAGTACCCCAAGGAGCTCATGAACCACTCACCAACACACCAGACAGACCAGAGTCCAAACAGACTGCCTGTGGCCTGTCAGGTTGTTGGCGATCCAGGACAGAGTGGACGTCCATCAGCGGCAGCTTCCTACCTGGTAACAGAGATGGAGGAATCTGATTCTCACAGCACCTCCACCACCATCGTATTTAAGCAAGTATTGGATAAAATACACAACTACTTAACAATAATGACCTTCCTCTGTTTCAGTATGGGGAACTTTCATCTGTTTTTTATAGATTTTGCTGTAATGTTTTGCTTACATAGGTTAAATGAAAATATATAGATAAATGAAACCGATTAGAAAATTAAACACTTGACTAAATGGAAAAAAAACCATGGCCAATAAATAATACTAAAATAAATAATCAATGAGAGCTGAAAATACCACAGCTGGTGATGCTGATGATCAGGTGGCAGGTATGTGCATGTTCATCCAAAAAGAGTTGGGAACTACTGATTTAAAGTATATTCTTCTTACTTAAGAAAGAGTGAAAAACATAATTGCATGCACATGAGAAGTGTTGCTAAGCATATTTACAGCATATGCATTACTTTGAGAAAAAGAGAGGCCCCTATCCTTTGGATTAATACCTAAAAATAACTCAAGATGCTCATCAGTTGCAAGAATAGGATGAGACTGCAAATTCTTTGCCCAGGGGTCACAATTAATGCTGAGCCTTCAATATTGCCAGGCGGTCTGCAGAGATCTATTAGAATTACCATAAACAAATTGGTCAACAACTAGACACATCCTACATGTGGGGGTTGCAGTGAATGACCCTCTCCCAGTCTCCCTGTGACTGACACTGTTCCCTTTCAACCTTTGGAACGGCTCATCGAATACACCACCTCTGTGCCGGGGTAAGCATTGTATAGGTGCAGGAAAAAAATAAAACAAAACAAAACCCTGTCGTCCGCATTACATCAAACATTCATAACCTGACCTTGCACAACAGCGGAAACTCTTAAAACTCTTAAAAACCTTTGCAACTATACAACAGGGTGCACATTTATGTACGAGGACTGGAAAAGCATAACAGCTTTAAAATATTAACCTCTTTATAACAGTTTGATGGCTTAATCGCCAATCAATAGCATTGTGCAGCACCAGTGACTGGGTGGGAACAGGATGGTGGTGATGAAAAATGCATGAGGCTGGGGCTGAGGCGGGGGGCCAGAAAATTAAACCTTGCCCGCCACATTTGCTGAGTTGCAGCTGTGAAGCTGGGATAAGTTTGAGTACAGAGGATTGTGCATGTGTGTGTGTGTGTGTGCATGGACACACACACACAAAAGGTATTGTTTCCCTGTGGTGTGTTTTGCATCTGAGTGAAACAAATAAAAACTTTGGGGCCACAGAAATTGTAGAAAAGAACATGCATGCACAAGTATACAGAAAAAACAATTATTTTTCAAGGAAGCCATTTCTAACTTAACTCCTGTTTTGTTTTTCTAATCCAATCTTTAAGAGCACTCGGCAGAAAAATACCTAACTGAGGAACAGAGGACAAGAAACAAGCTAAAAATCTACCAAGTTAGGCAGCGTGGGTCTTCTGGTCTATGAGCTGAGAATATGTCGGGATACTGTAGGTCTCCTGCTGGCAAACAAATGGCAGCTATGACCCTAAAATCCAGTCTATTTTTAGTGTACTCTTAATTCCTATCTTGTTAAGACCAGAAGGCCTTAGTCTCCCTAGGGTCATGAAAGATTAAAAGCTCCTTCTGTACAGATTTAACCAACAAAAATCATACTTACACTCAAAAGCAGATTGCACCTGATGTGTGATGTCTGCTTTTAAACATAATTGAGAGGGGTATCCAGTGTGCAAATTTGTCAAAAAATAAACAAAAAACCCTAACAATGTGAAATTCATGATTGTCATATCTGTTATATTGATATCACAAATGAGATACTATCCCTTGCTCAGTTCATAGATTGGGTCAAATGTATTTGGTAAGACTGAGCTGTATTTCGAGCGTATCTTTAATTAAACTGCTGTCAAATATCAGTATTTTCTCCTTGCTAAAATACTAAAACCAGTCCAGCCTTTTCAGCCATAAGCTTTCCCATTAACCATCCTGTTCCTGAGTTGTAGTGCAGAGGTAGGTCCTGAGAGGCTGCGCTCCTGTAGCCTCATGCTTTCTCGCTTCACTGTTGGGTGCAGTGCCCCGTCGCTAGGCTGTGATCTCACCTGTCAAAGCAAATTTAGTGCCAGGTGAGCTCAACCGCTGGCTACCTGCAGACCACAGCCTTGTTTTACGCTCCAGTTGGCTGTCTCCTGCTGAACGTGATGCTGGAGAAATATGGCCAAAGACTCAGCCGGTCACTCATCTAGTGCTATGTCAGTGGTGTAGAAGAGACTTTGCTGGCGTGCCAGGACAAAGAGAGGAAGAAAATGTGGTAAAAGAGATGGAGAAAGGGAGAAATGTAAGGCAACATGTCACATTTCAGCTTGGGTTTCCCTGAAGTGTTTCTCTAAACTTGCAGAACTGTGGGTGGCATGTTGCACTTTGACAGTGATGTAATTGTCAGGGCTGCTGATATGTGTAACACAGAGCATGAAGAATGTCTCGACTTGAATTCAGCAGCAACACTTTCAAAAGAGAAGACTATTTATGGTACAGAAGGGAGGAGTTTGGTTGAGTCGCTGAAGTTTCTGTAGCCTTGAACGGTCCATCAGCCAAGCCTGTCTCTCTCACTCTGCCTGAAGTCCTGCCCTTGACACAAAAAATAGCTTTGTCATTGATCAGAATGCATCCCGGCAAACAGGCATAACTAAAATAGCGTCACCATTGATCTTGAAAGGAAGACTAATCAATCTTTATTAGGTCTGAGCAAAAAGCTTGAAACAACAACAGAGCATTTCCAGCTTTACATCGAGTTGGCTACCAGAAAGTCTGTTCTCCACGATCAAACACTCATCCCATTCCTACATTTGCACCCTCACAGCTCAGACAGAAGGCCTGAGTAACCTCTTCACACGCACACCAAGCATGTGAGAAGATCGTCAGACAAGCAGACAGAAGCATGCAGGGAAGTGTTTCAGTCAGCAGGAACTCGCTGTGTTGAACAGCAGCACCTGGCTTAAAGGATAACACTTTCCCTGATCTCCTGCATCTACAGGGCCACACCAGCTGAATATACCATCACATAACCATGCAGGGGCCAACCTACATCAGCCAGCATCACTTCTATGAGCAGGAAAAAAGATATTATTGCTTTCCATGATATTAACTGCAGTCGCCAAGGGACTGAGGACCCATCTGCATCTGATTACAAGCTTTAAATCTGGCATTTCTCCACCCCCCTACTGTCCGCACATATAGCACAGCACGCTTATTGATCTATTTGAACATTGTGATACCTTCTACAAATACCCATAAAAATGCAGCCACTACTTTAAGCTGCTAATGTGAGGAGATTGTGAGCACTCAGAGCAACACGTTTGCACCTAAAAACCCAAGGCTACAGGGAGTAAGTAATTACAGGGAAGAGAGTTTATTGCATTTGTCAAAATATTTCTGAGATGCAACTCATGGAGAAATAAAAGAGACAAAAAAATACCCCTCATTATAGGAAGAAGAAAGGAATTATCTTGAAAATCTGAAGAGAGAAAATAAAAGCAGTCCAGACGAACGTGTGGCACTCTAAAGGCGAAGATGAGAGCTGCAAAGTGACGAAGAGGTAGAGATGGAGATGAAGGGTGGGAGGGATGCCACATTTATCCTGCTTCCTGTTTAATGTATGGGAACTTTTAGGGGCAGAAATAAGACAATGAGAGATAGGAAGAAGAGGAGGAAGGAGAAATGCAGGGAAAGAGTGAGACGGGGAGTTAAGAGGGTAAACAGAAATGTCTTTGATCCTGGCAGACAGATGTTGAAGAGATGCTGTCTTTTCTGTGTAATGGCCCACCTGAACTGGCAGGTAGCCATCCCCAGATGGCTCTTTGTTGAAAACCAGGCACTAATGAGCTGATAGAGACACGAAAAAAGGATGGGACGGACTCTGGCAGCGGCTATGAGGAGGGGCTGGAGAGTTGGAGGTAGCATGATGGGATGTTTTTCAGCTGGCACAGACAGAGGGGTGTTAGTCGTGTTGTACTTATGACATCTAATTTACAAGCCACTAGTGTCCTGTCTGGACGGCATAAATCAAACACCTGTGACTTGGAGGTGATGTCACAAGTAGCCAATCGCTCAGATGTACAGCCTGGAGTTTTGCATATTCATTACACAATCCCATGCATTAATAGATCAATGGTGAAGGATGCTTTAATATGCATAGAAACCACAGGGGTGCATGACACATCAATCACCCTGAATAATCAAAATTATAATAGTCCCAAGGGTCAGTGAATACTATAAATGTTGGGCAAAGCGATGACACTGCAGGTGCTTTCTGCCAGCATCTACTTTGATGCGTATTGATGTGATTGTTCGCATTCTTGTGGAAGCGTCTAATATAACTGAACTCATATATCTCAAAATGGAAGTGTTGCCGTTCTCGGTGGCGTTTTCTGTCCCTTTCTCTCTCACTTGATGTGTGAGCGTGTGCACACTTTGGCATGGCAGCCCATTTTCCCTGGTGATCATCTTCTACACCTCTGGTCCATCTCCTCTTGAAGCCCAGGTCAACTCTCTACTGATTACCAGATTGTTGTTTATCATCAGTTGGTAAACACAGATATTGGGTCTGCATCGTCTTGAGTTTTTCAATATGTTTGTGCTTGTGTCTGCTTTCCTTCCTCTCATGTCTGAACATAGCCTATTTACCCTGGTGATCATACATCTTCTGGTAATAAGATAAGTACAAGTAATAAAGAATCACCAGGGTGACAACAAATACATGTAATTTTAGGTTAGTTTTTTTTTTCTTGTTGAAAGTTCACAAACTCATCAAGTGATTCAGAGAAGAGTAAACAAACTAAGGTATGAATACTCTGTCAGTTAATCATTTCAGGCCATGAGATCACTAATCTTATGTTACTCATTGATGTCTTTGCCAAAGGGAACCAGCTGAAAGCATAAAAAGCCCTGCCAAAAGCTTTTTTCCTCCCCAAACTTTACTGAGCAATGGATGGGACAGTACAAATCAGGGTGTGTACAATATAAGAAAAGATCTTCCAGAATCACGAAGAAGAAATCAAATGATAGAGAATTTTAATGTCATCTTTCATAAGCAAAATCGAACAGGTCAATGATGTTAGTTGAGTAGATGGTCTTCAGGCCTGTCCTACGAAGCTTTCTTAAAGATTGGGTTAACTCAGCAGGTCAAATTTGTCTGAGTCCCCCTCCTTCTCTGTGACCCAGATTGGATATTTTCTTGAAAATATCCAAAATCTTGACAGTAAATGGCAAAAAAAAAACTCCCACATGGAATCTGATATTTTCAGATCAGATGTACGAAAATCAGAGACCTCAGTTTGAACAGGTACATATGTGGCCTGCATCTATATTCCATGTGTCTTTGATGCCAGCTTTGGCTCACATTTGTCATTATCATATCATCAAAGAGTGTGAGAAATGGCAAAAACAAATATGGAGGACAGTGTTGAGGGAGGGAGCCCATGGAAGGACAGTGAAATTTGAGACATTCAAAGTACTTGGGGAGATCATTATATTTTGAAACATGTGCCCGCTTCTCCCTTCACAACAGTATCCCAAACATCCCACCACTTCCACCAAAAACATTTTAAAAGAATCAGATATGGAATAAAAAATCCAAACTGTGCTAAGGCTTGCAGTGTAAACACAGTCAAAGATAATGTCAAAATTGTCAGAGTGATCGGATGTGCTGGTATGCGCTCAGACCTCACATTAGCGTGGCCCACCTGTGATTGTGGGATTTCCTTAGAAGCATTTTAATGCAAGGTCCGAACAGGGTCTTTGTCTGCCAAAGTACCAGAGTAAAATGACCTCAGAAAAGCTTTTAGTAATGAGAAAACACTCTCCCTTCATCCTCACCACCCTTTGATTGGTCAATTGATCTGCTACCTGGGGCTCCCTTTCCTAATGGTCATCTATTAAATTTTATTTCAGTCCAGAATCCAGACAGTGCAGAAATACTCTGATGACTCACTGCTGGCTGGGATACTAAGACCATCCACTTCAGCAGGTAAATGCTTGTGGGTGAATGTTTGGCACAGAACCCATCTCGCATTCAAAATATTTCACTGAAAAAATGAATTTGTCTCCCTCTGACTGATTTCACCTTCAACTCCGTGCACCATTTCCCCCAACTTAAACCACCATAATCCCTTTTGTCTGGTAAGAATAAAAAGACTAATATCAACATGTCTCTGTCATTCTGAAGATTTAGACATATTATTTCGGCTCATTAACGCTCCCACAGTGTTCAAAACCCCGTTGATCAATGTTCGAAGAGACTTCCACAACAGCTTCAGTCTCGTTTAACTGGTTACCATGGTGATGTTGGGTCCTACCATGATGATGCGGGGCCCTGGGTCCTACCAATTTACAGGCAACACAGTAGTGCAGTGGTTAACAGTGACACTTCACAGGAAGAAGATTCAATTGGATCTTGGTTCAGCTGGGTCCTTCTCAAGCGGTAACCATCCCACTTCCGGGTTGAAGCCGTTTCAGGAAGAAGGTTTTGTTGACCACGAGGTGGTCAGTGGCGTAAACCCCCAGTAGAGCCAACCCCCATTAACTCCCATGTTAAAATGGCTAACTTTGCAGCAAAATTAAACATATTTACAGTCTGGTACAGAAATAGGTTTTGGTCTCTACAGCTGTTATATCCATGACAAATGTATTGGGTGGGGAAACTTCCCACTTCTCTGCAATATTGTGCTGCGCAGTTTGAGGAAAACTGGGCTTCAAAAGCTCTCTTTAGAAATCTATGGGTTCGTCCGTCTGTATTTATGTGTATGGCCTTTCGATGTGGAGTTTATATGTTCTCTCTGTGTCTGCACAGGTTTACCCTGGCCACTCTGGTTTCATCCGACCCCAAAGACATGCTGTTTGGGCTAATTTGTTGCACGAAATTCTACTTAGGCATAATTTACATAATTTACATAGGTTGATTTAGTTCATATATGTGTGTGTGGCAGTGAGAGAAAGCTGTGTGTATTGTAAAAGTGCCCTGATTGGCCGCTATTACAGGTGAGTTGTCGTTGTCAACATTCTCAATGTTTTCCAAGTCACAGACAGGGACATGTTTAACATGTGTTGCAGAGACTGGTTAAGAAGAAACTATTTGTGAAAGAAGAAAAATGTACGTTGGAGTCCAAGTCTCCTACATGGACTCCAACTTTGAGGAAAGTCAGACTGGATCCTGAGAAAATAATTTGGTTCCATGTTTGTTGGATGGGGCAGCAACGATTGAACTTCTGATGGCAGGCCCTTTTAATACGACTGGCTTTTAACAGAGGCAATCTCAAAATGAATATGTCGACGCATCCAGTACCTTCTGGCACATCGAGACACGTGAAATAAAAGTGGCAACCGTAGAAAATTCATATAGTTTATCAAATGCAAAAAAAAGCCAAACTTGCTCAGTTTTTCTAACCCAAACTGTAATCCAAAAATTGGTCGTACTTTAATCTTCCCCCAGCCCTTACAGAGCATTTAGATGATTTTTACAATTTCATATCTAAATTAGTGCTTAAAACCTACTCGGTAATTATTATGAGTTCAGGCTGAGAGTGGCAGTCTCAATACTACATTTAACTTCCATGAATGAATTGGCTTTTATCAAATGACAAACTCTGCCTTCTGCTTCAAGTAAATCTTATTTTGGCCCGTGGCAAAGAAGTAGAAGAGCTGGCAGTGGTAGTTCTTCAGAATCCTCTTTTGTGCAATCATTTCTTACTAATATTTGAAATTACAATGAAGACTATGAAGAAACTGTGAAGAAAAAAAAAATCCATCACCCTGCTGCAACGAGCTTTTAGGAACTATAACAAAACAACGTTTCCTTCATCCCCACATGAAAACTGTGGGGTCTGATCCACAAACTTCATTAACACATCCTTGGCCTCGGAGCTTTAAACATCTAAGATCTTTCTTTTTCTCTCTGAAATGTTGAATGATGGACAGCAGTTCCTCCACTGCACCAAAACTGCAGTCATACTGTAGATTCACTCCAGGAAAAATCTGAAGGAAAGTGTGCCAGTATGCAGAAATTGCAGCTGTGAACTATCCAGTTAGAAATACTTTTCTAACTACCCCTGAGAGTTCCCTTCTGCTATTAATCTTCTACTTACAGTCAGTGGTGGGTATCAAAAATTCCACTCCAGCTGCTGGATTCACTAACAGTGCTGCAGTGTCAGAGGGGTCTCTCAATGTCACCGTGTATTTCCTTATGGGTGTTTCAAACTGACATCATGTCACCATGGCTAATTACTCAAATGCAACACCGCAAACCCATATTTAAATCAGAACAGAACACAGAACGCAGATAAAATGTTTTAACTACAGAAATCTTCTTTGAATTTGACAAGCTTTAAAAAAAAAATGCTGTAACTGCGTAGCTTCTCCCTCCTCTTTTACCATCACTTATACTTCTGGGAAGTGAGGAGACCATTTGCTTTGGGTTTTGGGAGAGGAATGTACTCCCATTCTTGTTTGATATAAGATTTGAGCTGATTAACAGTCCTGGACCTTCTTTGCCATGGTTTTCATTTTAGGATGCACCAAATATTTTCAGTTAATGAAAGGTGTGGATTCCTACTTCAAAGCCGTGCTTTTGCAATGGATGCAGTGCATGTCTTAATGTTTTCTTGCTGAAAGATGCATGACCTTGCCTGAAAAATCTGCAGTCCGGATTGCCTGAAAACCTGGATAAACCTTTCTGCATTGGCAGTTTCTTTCCAGATAGCATGCTTTTGAAAAGTGACATTCAAAATCTTGGAACACTCTGAGGAACATTTTTCTGAAATTGTTTCACAAATTGATCTGTGGATGCAGCTTCTTTACAGATTGATGAAGCTCTGCACATATTTCCTCTCTAAGATGCGCTTATTATAACCAGTCATGTCACTGACCTGTTGCTAATTCACCTAATTAGTTGAAAGATGTTCCTCCAGGTGTTTCCTCTTAGTATCACTTAATTTTCAAGTCTATTGTTGCCCATGATTTGCACTTTTACAGTGTCCTAACTTTTTTGTAAGTGGTGTTGTAGACAAAAAAAAAAGCAAAACGTCTAAAAATACTTTGCTTTTCAAGCAGCAGCTTTACCGTCATTAAGCTTGAATAAGAACTGTTGAGTCACTATGTACTGAGCCAAACTGCTTCAGCACAACTTCTCGACTGCTTAAAATGTTTTAGGGTCACTGAGTTGTTTATGGTGTATTAAGGTGTATACAGAATGAGTCACGACAGTGAGACAGGCAAAGACTCAGACAGAGGGACTCCTAATCAATAGCACTTTAATGGTCATCTTTATTGCTGCACACTTGTCCCACCAGCCTGGCACTCTCTGCTCACTCCTCTTGCTCTCAAGGCACGATGATAGCCAGCTTGCCTCTCTGAAGGACGTTCGAAGAGTTTCAAAGGCGATAACAAATCAAACTGTTCCCTGAATCTAATATCAAACAGGCCTGGTGTCAGCATTTATTAGAAAAATCAGACTCCCCCCCCCTCTCTCCCTGCTCCAACCCCTCATCTCCCCTCCCTTCGCTCTCCCACTTGCAGTATTCCAACACACAGCGGCCCTTTGAAGTCAAAAGAATGCAGGATCACAAATTACCCAGGAGACGTAGCTGATAGTCTTTGAAGCCCTCCTTTGATAGCGTTGTTTTCTCTGCTCCCCAAGCATCCCTCTCCCTCTGTCTCTCACTATCTTTTTACTTCTTTCCACGCACAATAACATGTAGCTTACAAACATAAATCTGATCTATTCAACGGTTACATTACACGCTACAACGCACACTGATAAGCACGACCCAGTGAGGACGGACAGGAGCCTCGAACGCAGCGTCTGACGGAAATATGATGTGGAAACACAACACATGATCTCAACAACTTCAGTATTTTTTTTTTCTACATTGAAATATAAGAGATATTTTTAAGAGAGGCCTTTGAACCACCTGCTACTGTGAGGATTTGAGCTCTGCTGTAACTGAAGCTCGGAGCCCACGGCATAGGCAGCTCCCTCTTTCCCCAAATAATAACAGATGGCACGTCCATGGGCATGATGTAATTTTCCCTCAGCTACAGTCTTTTCACAACTTTTCCTCAGCTTCGCCCGTGCAGATGTAGCTGTCACAGATCAATTCTGTTAACTCGGGTCTCTCCTCAGTACATTTTAGGAGGATAAATGTGAAGACATTCACAAGCTATTTCCGTATATATCAGACAGCCTGGCAACAACAAAAGAATAAAAGAAAATGCACTTGATGTGGAAAGTGACAACAAAGTCTCACTTGTTAAATGGCTGTTTAAAGCTACAAGAAAGACAGCCCCAAAAACTGAGGGAAAACATGTTTCATACGCAAATTCTAAAATTATCTGTTTTTTCTCCAGCAGATTTTCAAATATTACAGACCTGAGGTCAACTTAAACAGTCAAAACTGCAGCCTAGTGATCATTTTATAATTCACCAACTATCAGCTTTTTAGAACTTTGCCTTGGTGACTTTCTCGCTCTTATTGGATATATATTCATACGATGAATGAGACTTCCAGAAAGTAGCTGGTTTCATGTGCAAAACAGGCCATTAGGCTAGTTCTTCTTTTTTATTGACAAGCCCCCCCCCGTGAGAAACAGTGGGATTACGTCTGCTGCTTATCAGTGCTATGTCGTAATCTAGTCGATACGTCCAAGGACACTCTGACCATCAGCGTATTAAGCTCTGGCTTTTCTGTGGGCACTGCACTCACTAGACCATCGTGACTCATTAACCCCTCACATTGACTCATCATGTAAATGAGGGGCTGAGGACGCTTTAAAAATTACAATGATACAATATATTTTTAGGGGGGGGGTGTCAGATTTCTTTTAAGGTTTCCTTTCTTTTTATGTCAGAAGATCTGAAATTGAAATAATGGTTCTGAGAGCCAATAAAAACATATATCACATCACCTGGGAAATCAGCTTCATAATGCCGGCGCGGATCATATCCTGAGAGATGATGCAACTGTTTTGAATTCCAGTGTAATGACAGTTGTAGTTGGGTTTTAAAACTCCTTTCATAAATCTTAAATGGCCTCTTCTTGATTAAAGAGCGGCTTCTCGAGAGCTCCTTTGTGCGCCTTTGTGTTTGACAGGTTTGACAAACCACGCTTTGCTTTTGAACAACGTTGAATAATACCATCGCCTCTCCGAGTAAGCGTGACATACACTTGAAGGGCAATATGTCACATGGTGATTCTGATGGTAACACAAATACTTAAGTGCACTTGCACGTCTCCCGCTGGTTTCAAAACGCACATTCACACACTCCCCGATGTAGAGAGCTAGCAGCATCGCTCTGGTGGTTTGGGAGCTTCACGTCCACTTAGGTAATTAACAGTGATCAAGGGTCGTCCTGCCTGTCATAGTTGCCTCATGTTACTGCCTGTTCAAAAGGATTCAAACTCACTGGCCTGAGCTGAAAGGAAAGCTACATGCACGCTTATACTCACATCCAATAAGCCCCCAGTGTAAATGTGAGTATAGGTTTTTGAGGTGGGCGCTAGAATCTGACTTATTTAATATGAACAAGGGAAGATCAAGAGCCTTCCACCCACATCTGGTGAAGGCTTTGAAAGGGACCCAAAATTTAAAATAGTGGCGAACAGTTTCATGAAGCGCTGCATTACTTATATCTTAAACAGGAACGACTCATATAAAGAAGGTGGTCAGTATCTACTTCTAAATTTGTTTGTTGTGGTATTGTTGGAATTAGAATAAAGATCGGGTGCACAATCATACTGTTCCACACACACAAACTCCCACACATATCTTTAATTTGCAAGTACTTTGACACTGGCGCAATTCTTGATTTTATTTGCTATTTACAGACGTGTATTCAGATACAGTTCAATTACACTCCAAGTGGAGGAATGGTTTGTTAAAAGTGTATTTTTATGTTCAACTCTTGGTTGTTCCAACAGCATTTTTGACAAAGTTGAATAACCTAAAGACAAATTATTAATTTCCCTGAGGAAACCTCCCAAAGTGATCAATAAACTTCTATCTAATAATCTAATCTAATTTAACAAATGTACATTGATATGCTTGGTCATAAATGAAAATAAATAGAATATTTTTCATGCATTGACTGCCTGCTTTAAGAGATGCTTTACCTGTTTTGCCAGTTGTTTGTTTGCAGTCATGAGAGAAAGAAATGCAGCTCAGTTGGTTCAAGATCAGATGAGATCAGGCGATTGACTCAGATTATTCCACTTCTTCACTTTCAGAAACCTCCTTGGCTGCTTTAATAGGAGAGTCATCTTCAGCTTTGAGATGTGTAGCATTAATGGTTTCATCAGCGGTACCATTTAGTCATTTAGACAATGGTCATTTTCGCCTGTAAAAGTGACAGTGAGAGGCATGATGTGTGTGCAGAACTTGTCATTCAGGCGAGGCTGGGCTTTACATTAAGTGAAGTCAGCAGATTCTCATTCCCAACTCATCACATACTTGGTCAAAAGTCCTTTGCATCAGTTTTCAGCACACGGAGTACCCACTTACCACCAATTTCTGATGCACAGGGAGCTGCTCTACAGTTGCACACTGCTGTTATCTTCCTGCAGATGTAACTGATGCACCAGCAGCACCTGAGGTATACAGTGAGAGGAAACATCATTCTGAACTGCTGGCCTATGCACAAAAAAACACAACTGTGGAAGTGGGTCAGAGGGGAAGGGAGGGTGGATACCCGTGTTTGAATCCAACTCAGAACTGATGCTTTGGTGGTTGACATATATCACTCAGTTCCCCATCGGCTGACAGTTTTGTCAAAACAATATTTTGTCATATTTACTTAGTCATATGTGTATTACATGCATAGTGTAAAACAACAGTCTGTTTATATATAATACTTCTTTCAATGTTAATACCAGTTGTCCTCACAAAACTCTCAAAGTCCCAGAATTTCATTTTTGTCGCAACAATGTCACATTTTTCCATAAATATCAATATGTGTTGATGGGAGCAGATAGAATAGAAATACTGAGAGGAAGTAGAAGCCTCAGCTGCAGTTTGAACATTTTAAATCATTGTTTCTTCTTGTTAATTTGGCTCAGATGCTTTGTGTGTGTGTGTGTGTGTGTGATGGGTGGGAGGGGGTAAAACCAGGAAGGGGAGTCCTGCGATCCATTTAATAACATAATTTGTCAGATTTTTTTCGAAGCAGCTGATCATTTGTCATATTACACCACTGTCACTGTGTTTTCCTGTTAATGTGACAGGAGTAATACATTCATGCAATACTGAAATGCTCCTCAGTCCACCCTACAGTTTGCTGTCACAAAACTATGTTGATCTTGGTTCATGTATTCAATGAACAACTTCTATATTTGTAAAAAGATATATATAAAGATTTGTGTAGACTTGGTAGCAGACTTGGATATTTGCATATCTTCCTCCTGAAAAGTATAAATCATTTGACTGGATGCTGTGAAGGATATTTTCGTCGTCATATGGTAAACCTCAAATAATCTACCCATGTTCTCTTTTCTGGTTGTCAAGGACTTTTAATATCGACAAGATCTTAAATGTTCTTTTTCTCAGAATGTACTAAGCAATTGTTTTGGCCACTCCAAATATCCCCGTGCTCTCTGATACATTTGTCGAGGCTTTTGCCTGCTTCAGTTGAATCAAGGAATTTTAAGCCCCATTCACTAAGCAAGTTTGTTCTGCCTCTCTTGCACTTTTTGTTGTTTTCTCACTGTGCTGTGTGAAATGCACAGAGGCAGAACAATGGGGTATCTCATTCTGATGCTGTTCTACCTTGAGAGGTAGGAAAGAAGGTGTATCAGTGGGGAAAAAAAATATTATTAAATTACATTATGTCAGTGTCAATGTAATGTGATTCATTCTTAAGTCCATGAAAACAAAGGTCAACAGCTTTTGTTTGAAATGTTCATATAACTTTGTCTGAAACAAATCTTCCATTTCAACCCTCAGACCTCAAGCTAAAATTTGAAGCTCATTTTCACTATATAACTGTGTCTTTAAGCTACTAGAACAACAGAGACTGCAGTAATGTCTACAAACATTTCAAGTCTAGAGAGATCAGATTTGTACTCAAGCCCAGAACTCGAACTGGAGTCCCAAATTTAACGATTTGCGACTTGAAAAGGTTGTCTTCAGCGCCTAGACTTAAATGTTACATCTACAAAAACTGGGGGTACAGAGCCAGCACCCAGCATGTGTTTATTAAAGCTGGAGACTGAACTTCGAAGAAGTTCCACGGGGGGTCTGAGAGACGTGGAAAGACTGTGAGGTCCCAAAGAAAGCATAAACTTTCAGAAGATAGAGCAGGCAAACTGCCAAACAGCAACAAAATATGATGATGATATTACACAATGTAATACACAGCCATTGCTGGTCCAAAAGGACCACTTATAATGGCGACAGTCAGCTGCTCCCCTGAAAGTGAGTGAAGGATGTGCGCAAGTAAAAAGAGATGAAGGACTGTCCATCATTTGACCGATTAGATTACTCCGTTGAAAGCCTTGGAAATCTTCAGAGAGTCCAACTAATCTGCCACCAAGTTTAAATCCCGCCTCGGCTGTTGCAGATGAATGCTGAAGTGCAATGGGCACCATTTGGTGCAGGACTTGCCAGTAGTGGATCTAGGTTTTTTCTATCTAAGGGGCCATCAAGGGAACTCACTTTTCATAGAGAGACCGGTTCATCCTTGCACAGAATCTTTTTTCTTTGGGTCTATGTATGTTTGAGCAATCACACTTTATTCAAGCACTATATGCACCTAAAAATAGATGTAAAAACAAAGCTTTGATTGCAAAACACCCTTCCAATTGTCTGTTTGTTTGCAACATAACTCAAAAAGTTATGGACGGATTTTCATAAAAATTTCAGGATATGTCCAAATTGGGAACAAATGATTAAATTTTGGAGGTGATCCAGATCACTGTCTGGATCCAGGGATTTTTTTTAAAGGATTCTTAATCATTACTAGATATGGCCATTTTCAGGATATGTGTATATGTCTCCACAATAAAAGCTCTGAATGCTTGGCAAAAAAAACAAACTTATGAACCGGATCCTGGATTATTCTGGATACTAAGGTCTGGAACATGAAAAAAGTCGGGGGTTATCATCTTTTTCAGCACTGTGAGGTAACAAATGAAGATACAGACATGCAACTAACACCAAATTGTAGCTGACAGTCTGCTGAAAAACAGATTAACAGATTTGAATCTATAATACTTATGGAGCTAGATCCAGAAGTAAACCGCCATTACAGAAATGTTGATTTTCAAGAATAACTATTAAACTAATAATGATATCAATGCAATTCCAAATTGCTAAGTTTATGTTTACATGGTCAAGGAATCCAATATAATAAAACAAATGTAGGAGTAATACTTTTGGGTGTAAGTTCCAATATGTGGGGGAACTGATGCTGCTTGGCGGAGGTCTGTGCTCTCCGAGTGCTTTTCTAGTGTTTGATAATGTTTTGATATGAGCACATTGGAGACTCCTTGAACGAGTGAGAGAAGGTATTCTGATCAGACGACAATAAAATGAGACTTTTTAGCCATCAAGGAAAACGTGGCACAATCCCAGTAAATATAATCTCCAGAGTGAGGGATTCAAACCATCAGTCTTTGAGTAGTGAGTCAGCAGTGTGTACCACCATCCACCGTTAAATGATTGATTTTGCCTCTGCACATTTCTTTTACTTTTGCTCTACACCTGTTTTGTGTTTTGTTAATTATCCCCCTGTTCTGTTCCTGCCCTCTGCAACTGGATTTTTCAATGTTCCTTGAGACGAGATCTCCAGCCCTGATCCATCATGTTATTTCTTGTAAGTGTATGACCTCAGCCTGTTCCTGGTATTTGCTGTTTGCCTCGCCTGTATTATTGATGTTGGGTCCGGGAGTTTTGACACTTGTTTTGTTTCTGGCTACTACCTTTTCTGTGCCCTTATCTATTTGCCTTACTCAAAGAGTTCCTGTTTTTTGTTTTGTTTTGTTTTACCTCCCGATTTGTTAAATAAATGGCTTTTTCGATATGTATGGTCCCGGGCCATGCATAGACGTTTTTGGTGACAGGTGCTCAAGCCAAGAGAAATAGACACAGTTGGTTAAATTACACTTATTTATAATATACTGTATATATATTTTATAACTTAAACGCTAGCCTACAATAACAACATTTTGTTGTAAAAATCACAAATTACACAAAATCAAAACTTTTTAACTTAATATTGCAATTTTTTTGTGGTAAAATATCAACTGCTATGAAATCAAACGCGCTTGCCATAAAATATCACTTCATATTCAAGGATTGCAATTCTTTGTTGAAAAAAATATCACAAGTTTTACAGTATCGCAACTTTGTTCTAACCAAAACAAAACAAAACAAAACAAAAAACATTCTAACATCAAATAAAAATTTTTGTCTAAAAAAAACCCAGGAAATTTACACAACTTTTTTTCAAAAACATTTCCAACTTTTCATAAAATCATAAACCAATAATAAAATAGCAAGTTCTGTAGAACATGTTATTGCTGTAAACATCCCAGAGTTTTGTAAGATTTCAGCTCTGGAATATTTACAACTTAATACAACTTAATTGATTCAACGATTGATTCAAGATAGAACCAAGAGACAGAAGACAGACAAAGATCAATGTGGTGTGTGTGCGGTATGCTTCTGCATGTGGTGTGTGTGGTGTAGCCTACTGTGGTGTACTTGGATGAATGTGTGGAGGTTTGAGTTGTGATCAGCATGTAACTCTCATATCCACACCAGAAATAAAGCAGTCCAGCAGTCAGACATAAAGAAGAGATGACAGCATCAACCAGTGACCACAACCAGTGTCACAGGCTGGATCGCAGTTGATGCTGGTGTGTTGGGCCAGTGTTGTGTGGCAGACCTCCACAGGACCTGCAGGACCCATGCAGCCCAGCCAGACTTCCCACTAGCAACAAAGTTTTGTAGTAAAGTAACAAATTTTGCAGTATTGCAACATTTTAATGGCAAAAGTGACTTTTTGACATCAAATAAGATTTTGTGTCATATATATCATGAATTTTACAAAATAGCAACTTTCATATGAAAAAAAATCATTAATTTTTGTGGTAAAATCCCCACTAGTAGATTTGTAGAGTTGCTGTTTTTGTTGAATTAAAATAAATAAATCAATACTTTTTTGGTATGGATACAAATTGCTGTTTTTTGATAGTGAAATACTGTAGCTGCTCAACGGTCGTTCCGCAGATTGAACTTGTCAAGTCAGAGGGAAAAGGAGCAAGTGAAGTCTATCTATGCCTTTTATGCCTTCATCAACAGCTATTCAGTCAGTTGTGGTGGACTTCTTTCTTTTTAATTACTGAATGATTTTGCCTAAAGTTTAAAGCAACACAAATGAAAAGTTTATTCACCAGCTAGACTGCAAAGAGTTTCAACAACTGGACAAAATGCTGATAAAGAATGGTGCATAATTGAAAGATTTTGATCTGTTTTTCTCTTAATTTATATTTTTCTACTCTGAGCTCCTTGTTTCTATATTTTTTTCTAATCGTGAACTTTTCATTCTGCTGAAACACACTGTAACTGAACACAAATGACAGCAGTTAAATCAGGCCCCACAGAGGCTTAACATAAAGCTGAACAGAGGCAATTACAGTTTTACAGTGCTCTTTTGGAGAAAATTACTTCCGCTACGGTGAAATAATATTTACCACCCAATAAACTGTCACTGATGCATTATTAAGAGTAACTACACCTCACAACTTTTACAAGGGACTTTTACCAGCAGTCAAACTGCCCTTAAGGGTCCTCTGACTTTGGAAAGCCATGCCACTGGGATGTCAGGCTACTAACAGCCTGTTTTTCAACTTTGGGTTCACAGTTAAAAAAAAAAAAAAAAAAGATGAGCACAACAAGTTTGTGGTTACACAGTACAGATCAGAGTCCTCCAGCGGGAGACCTTGAGGAGGTGGTTCAGGGAGAAATCGATAGCGTTAAATGAAATACAGTAGCAAAAACAGAGTCAAGAGTTATGAAACTGGCTGGGTGCTGGATAAAGCTGGGGAGGGGAGGTCATACATACACTCACACACACACACACATGCAGTGTGATTATGCAGTAAGGGGTTAACGATCAGATGTGTAATAACATCTGTGGGGAGGTCAGTCACTCTGTGGCCCCACTGGTTTCCAACAATCATCGGACCTGGGCTGAAAGCCTGTTCGCATGCAAACACCACACACACTGTACACATGTAAGTTCACATGCCAATGCTACGAAAAACAAGTTAAAAAACAAACTTCACTCCAGATTAATTGGTTAATCTAGTCTCCTGACAATTTTAGTGTTTAATGAAAATTTTTTGATGGAAGGTTAAAAGGCACTGACTGGTGGAGCCAGTTTCTTCCTCTTGAGGACACCAGAACTACTGCATCATATGTACCTGCAGTTGAAAAGTAATTAATTCAATTTTAAGTCATGCTTTAAGACCTAGGTTAAAAATATTTATATAGCACATAATGTATACAGTACATTGTACAGGTAAAAACAGGTAAAAATAAAACAATATAAACAAAACACATCAAGACAAACAGAGCAAAGACACTAAAACTCAGCAGTAAAAACTAAAAACAGTGTAAATCTATGTTAGAGTTAGCAGTTACAAATATGTTTTGAGCAGAGATTTGAATGCAGCAACAGTTTGTAAAGATAAGCTGCTCCAGAGAATGGTACCAGCCGTAGAGATGAAATGTTCACAAGACATTTTTTCCAAGACCAAGTCAAGTCTCACGTCTTTGAGGACCAATAATAAGTCAAGTCTCAAGTCTTTTGACCGAAGTCCAAGTCAAGTCTCAAGTCTCAAATTACTAAAATTAACACTATAATTAGTAGACCATTAGTGCCATTTGGTCAAGATAAGACTGCATTGCTGTATGTTGTGGAATGAAAGCATTTACTCTGTTATCAATATATGTAATATCATTCATTATACACT
>JBAMYA010000004.1:4645378-4662756 GCA_037176975.1 Arrhamphus sclerolepis | reverse complement strand
TAGGAACCCCCACAGAACCCCTCCTTTTTTAGGTATAAAGAAGAGAGAGAATCCTTTGTTCATTCTCAGGTATACCTTGGTGGTGTCAGACAAATGGACCTTCGGCCAAATAAATATTGTGCATGATATCAATAAATTCTATTCTTTGAATCTTTCTTAGTAGAAGCAGATAAAAGAACACTATTTGGTCCACCATATTTAGTGAACGCTGCATTAGGGCGCTTCTATTTAAAAACAACTTGACTTTCATTTTCAGCATAACTTGGTTTAGTTTATTCTTGCATCATCAAAGTAGTCACTCAGGACTAAAAACAAAAATGACTGAGTGCCCCAAAAAGGTGTGGTCTTGATCCAAATCATTGGGTGAACTTGTGAGACAGCATATAGAACCCAAATAAGAACAAGAAAGTCTCGACTCATATGATTTCACGATCACATGACATATCTCTAGCTGACGAGAATGTCATTTATCCTCCTTTATTTTACGGCAACTTCTGTAGGAGTAAATCTGATTAGCACTGGAGCACTTTTTTCCCCTCTTTTTTACTTTTATTGGTTTACTGATTTAATTTATTTTATTCCCCCACCCATTTCCATGAGTCAAAATCTGTTTTCTTACAAGTTCTTATCATATTATATTTCTGTGTGTTGTGGCTGCATGGCTGTCTGTGAATGTGACTTGTCCTTGCAACACTGGAAAGCAAATCTACCGACAGGTACAAAAAAAAAAAGAATAACCTGAACAGTTGTGCATAACAAATGCATGCCTGACTCCTGTACTGTTGTGCTATAGGTTATGGGTTGTTGTCCCTTTCCTGTTAAAACCACACTACAAGCTGAATTATTTGTCCATAGTGATAAAGACTAGAATCACAAAGAATGGAAGCTCCAACTTCAAGATCTTATCAAGTGATTCGGACCAAATGAACTAAGATGTGACAGCATCCTGACATCTACACTTTCTTTACAACACAACTTAGGTCTTGTAGCACTGTCGCCTGGTCATGGCACGGTGTCTCAACAAGGAAAGTGTTACAGTCCGTATAACTTTCTGATGGTGTTAATACTGACAATTTAGGGTTCCATTGAACTGATATAGTCTCTGAAACCCCCAATCATTTCTTCCTACCTTTTCAGACTGTCACTATTGTCTTCTGCTTGTAAGACACTGACAGTTCTTCAAAAAACCCAAGATACACTGCAAAAACTGATTTCTAAGAAAGTAAAAAATACTTGTATTAAGACATATGGTCCTGTTTTAAAAGCATATATCTCATTTAAGAATTCTAGCCAAGTATTTTTTTCTTAACCCATTGGCAGATTTTTGTTTTTCCTTAAAATAAGACATTTTGACTAGATTTAAGAATACTGTAAACCCATATTCCTAAATTGAGTCAAAATGTCTTATATTAAGGAAAAACAAAAAAGAAATCTGCCAATGGGGTAAGAAAAAAAAATGCTTGGCTATATATATTTTTAAAACAGGACCATTTGTCTTAAAACAAGTATTTTTTACTTTCTTAGAAATCAGTTTTTGCAGTGTAAAAAAAAGTAAAAAATACTTTATTCTGATGGATACTTCCAAGTCCTGAATAAGGTTTAGCTTTGTGCTGAACAAACCACTTTTTAATCTCAATTCCCCTTTGATGAGTTGACTTCTTTCTTTCTTTTTTAACACAAGCTTGAAAGTGAGATTAAAGCCACATTCCTGCCGAGTAGTACAGCTCAGTTTGGGTTGGTACAGTATAGTTGGGAATGGTAAACTATCCAGCATCTTTCCCCAACCAGGTGTGTTTACCGAATAGCTGTACCTCCTCTGCTACTTAACCATGCAACCTATTACCTGTGCAACAGCGTCTCCAGTCAATAAATACAAAAGTAAAATCAAGGAATGCAACATAGGATGACAATGGAGGACATCCAGAAAGTATTCTTTATTCTGGGCAAGAAGAAGATGAGAAGATGTTTTTCTCCATGCCACGTGGAAGACATTATCCTTTGCTATCTAATCAGCTGACTCCAGTGTTTCTTCAGCGGACCATAACACTGGTTTTGGTTTCCCAATAAAACTGTGCTAAAAACCCAGTATGAATAGCACAGTTATTTTTGGTACAATTTGCAACTTTTGAAAAATATTGTGCTGTACTCAACTTTTCTATACTGCTTGGTGGAAATGGACTAAAAGTACATGACATCAGCTTACAGAACTGAGGCACTTGGTATTGGTCTTAGCATACGCGGCCTCATCGTGGAGTGCATGCTAATTGTAAAAGTCCTAAAATCAGAGGAGAAAATTTCCTTCAAGTTAACACTTGACACAGCTCATTAAAACTCTCTAAAGCTCTGCCAGGCTGAAGAAACGTATTTATGTTGACTTCAACATCTCCACTCAAAAGACTGCCGGACTGTGCGTCTTGTTCTGCAAGAAACAGGGGAAATGCAAACCAGAGACTATACGAGGCTTGCTAAAGAAGATGCAGAAATAGTCATTCATATTTCATAAGCACTGCCCTAATCCCCCCACCCCCTCCGCCCGCCCCACTTCTACCTTTAACATTTGCTTATTAAATTCGCAGCTGTCAAAGGAGACCTCAAAGCCTTGCTGCACACACCGCACACACATAATTATTCTCAAAATCCTGGCTATGCACACGTAAAGTGTGAGAAACGCGCACACAGGCCCTCTCTCTGTTTCCATTCCCTCCCTGAGACAGGCACCCCGACTTCAAACTCATTACTCTGGACAAGGTTTTTAATGGAGGCAAGAGCCAGGCACACCGAGGCACAGCTCTGAATGAGATGGAGAGGCAGAGAGGGATGGAGGTGAGAGTAAACTTTAAATCTTAATTCACACCGCACCCTCAACTCATTTGACCATAGAAGCAAATCTCGATAGCCACCGAAGAAAGGAACGGTTTAACCGCGACAAGCCAGTGGAGATGAGCCTGAAGGCCACAGACAAACATGACGACCAACTCAGAAACATCATCTTTGCTATGCTGGTTTCCACTTTGAGCCCATGTAAATCAACTTTGGCTACTGGCTGGTGGTTCTGTAATGCAGCAGACATGGGCCACCAGGGAGTGATTGAGCAACACCGACGCCTGGGGTGTCATAACGACAATATTGCACCAGCAAAGCGCTAAACGACTGTGAGCTCACAGACATAAGGGGTGGAAGTGGCAGAGCTGCACTGATCAATGAGGAATCAATACGGCCCTGCCAGGTAATCACAAACCACAGTGATTAACGGCAAGCAATCAATCGCTATTAACCCCTGCATGTAGCAGTGAAGCACACAATCAGCGTCAATGTGTGTGTGATGAATGCCAGAAATTATTGGAGGCTCTTTAACATCCTTCTGTCTCTGTAAATGTCACCGAGCAGAAAGCTCAGAGCTGTGATTCACTGTGGCCTAACCTCACCCTCACGTCTGGCCTGACTCTCTGCACGTCATGTCGACCAACTCAGATAAGCGCTGAGCAAAACTTTATTGCATGAAGCAAAAAGTTTAAATCAAATGCTGTCTGTTTTAGATTTTTGTACATTTTTCTCAGGCAGTTTAACATATTTCATTGTCCTAACTAAAGTAGAAGTAGAAGAAATGATTATGTTCATCATTAAACAGATGGCAAACCAAAAGGATTTGAAATGTGTTAGAAACCAATTTCTGTTGAGAAATTATAATTTGCAGTGCTTTTTTTTTTTTTTTTTTTTCCTGTTTCATGTCAAGCCCTTGCAGGTCGATTCAAAAAGGCGTGTGCACTCTCACACACGGACACATGCGGTTGCTGGATCATTGTAACGGTAGTGGGTGTGAAACTGCCACGTGCAACAAACCGTATGTTTTAATGTGTGATCCAACAGGATCACGGCACGGAAGATGAAATAATCAAATTTTTTTTTTTTTAAGGAAAAAAAAGTCAGTTATCGTGGTATTTCCAAGCTATTTCCTTCTATCAGAGTCAGCTTTCATCATCATCAGTGTCGAAAGCTCCACTTCACAGTCACAGCTATTTTTAACAGGGAAAGTGATGGATACATGTATTTGGATGCAAGTAATTTATAAAAATCAGACTTTTATTGCTACTGATGAGGAATGAAAACACTCAACAGAGTGAGTGTCTGGGTGCATTGCCTATTTTGAACCAGAAGAGGGAGGCACTAGTGGAGAAGCTGAGCTCAAGTCGCATTCAAACTGTAAAATAGGTCAGAGGACTCTTTCTCTTTCACACCTGGCTTGCTTCCTCTTCACTTGCTTTAAATCCAGTAAAACAATCATTCTCTTTCCTTTTCTCTTGTTTGCTCTTTATCCTTTCCACCACACCATCAAACTGACAGGACACTTTGGACCTACTTCCTCTCCTCCCACCTTCCTCTCCTCTTGTCTCCACAGCCGGTCGCTCCCTCCTTTTATTGCACGGCTCAGCACAACTCCCAAACTTCAGCCATCACAGACCTCTGACAAATATTCTTCCCATCGAAGCACTAACTCGCTGCTTACTTTGCTACTATGCTAACCTTGAGCTTGTGAAGGATGCATAAGGCAGTGTGGGTGTGTGTGTGAGACTGTGGGTTTTATCAAATGCAGATCAATATCAGTGCAAGGTCACTTTAAAATTCAATTAATAAGTAAGTGAACATCCTATGAGCTGTCGCCAACCCTGGGGGGCCAGATTCAACATGACCCAATCTCAGGGCGCGTGAATGATGAAACAGGAGCGATATGGATAAATTCATATCTGTGTTATTAAGCCCACTGCTTTGTTTGGATATGGGGTTGCCTGGAATGAATGTCTCAGCAACTCCATGTTTTATTAACGGCCATGGAGCAAGCCAGCAAAAGCATATTGTCTTTTGCGCCACCATCTGTGTGTATTTTTCCTTGCATGTGCGTGTCTGATCACATGTGTGTTTATGCATGCCTGTTTCTGTGATTCACACCCATTAAGGTCAGGTAATTGACTGGCTTTGGATCCCAATAAATAAAAGCTGAGGTGCATATTGTTGTTGTGTGGAACAATTCGACATGTGCCACTTCTCACATCCACAAAAGGGTTGCATTTAAATATGCATGCCGGCCACCACTCGGTCTTAATATTTAAACCAGCCTGGAGGTGAGGCCCACTCCAGCACAGTCTGACAGACCATGTGTACAAAACACTGGCTGCCTCCCATACAAACCCGCCTAGCACACGTACACACACGTGCAGCAGCAGCAACAGACAAATACATACACACTAAAATAAACACAAGCTGGTATAGACAGAGCCATAGATTTATCCATAATGTGTGTGTCCCATATGGAAGATATGTTTTTATTAGAGAAGTCTGGCCTGCAGGAGCGGCTGGGAGGTACAGATACATCCATGGGGAGGTAACTGTTGAGGAGTGGGTGCTTAGCGGCAAAGAGAGAGCATGTGACCCACAGAGACCCAGGTGATCCTAGCGTTAATTACCGCCTGCTAATTACGAGACAGACGCATCATTAGGCAGAGTGCACCACCGGAGGGCTTCAGGACTCCGTCTCTCCTCTGCTCCACTCTTCTACTCTTCTCCTTCTTTCTCCCTGACCCCGATCTTCTGTCCCAATTAGCACTGCCCCGCTCCCTTCCTCTCCTCCTCACCCTCCCTCCCCTGTGTGTTTCCATCAACGCTGCTGCAGCCACTGTCTAAACACAGGCAGCACTTTTGGGATGCGCCATATAGGCTGTGGGCGCCGCACCTCCTCAAACACAGCTATTAGAGGAGACAGAGCTAAAGAGGCTGTGTAGACACCTCCATCTTCTTGCACAATGACTAATGTGGCGTCACAATCTGTCATCTATGGCTCGCTGAGTCTCCCTTTCCATCCTCCCTACCTCATTGTCTTGAATTCTTCTTCACATTTCTATCTGTAATATGATCTGTTTTTTTTTGTTTTTTTTTACTCCCTCCCTGTACAGTTCAAGTCAGCTCTTTTTTTATTACACAGCACTTGAGTGATGGCAAAGTGTGTTTGCTTGCGCTTCAAACAGCTCCAAAGTGCAGGCATTTTCAAAGGAGCAGTCTCAGACTGAGGATGAGATGCAGTAAATGACAGGTTCAGCTGTTACGCAATTCTGCCCCAGCCCCCGGTCCCAATCCTGTCCTTTGGCTCTCATCTTGCTTGAGATGTATGTTCTTTCTCATAGCCTCTGGGGTTTGAGGTAGGACAGGTTCAGCTGCAGAGGGTTCAGCTCAGAACCTTCTGCTGGCCAGACCATCTGGAACCCCACGACCGCTTGGTCGATGCTGTATCTCTACCATCAGGATTGCAGCAAGTGAATGCAAGTAGAGAGAAAAGAAAAATGCAGAGGGAGGGAAGAAGGAAGGGAAGAGGGTGGTGACGAAGATGAGGCGGTGAAGAAAGCAAGGGAGAAAAATAGTAGTGGTTGAGAAATGGTGAAAATGGGGGACGAAGGGAGAAACAAATCCCTTTTACGAGGATGAGAGCAGACTTTAGTGTCACACGAAGAAGATGGTTACTGTCTAATTGCTGGTGAGTCGCTCCGATGGAAGTTTTTTGTGTAAATGTTTGTGATTCTGTCATAGCTTATTATAACTTAATATTCAATTCGCCATTATTTTTTCTTATTTCTAAGAAAAGTTAGGAAAAAAAAAAGTCTTGAAGTTTAAATTGTTGGAGCGTATCTATAAAACATTTAACAATAACCTTGATAACACTCAACACAGAAACATCGAAATCTCTTGTATAATTTAACAATTCTGAGTTATTTTAAGGCAGTTCAGTTTGATGTTTTACTTTTGCTTCAGACAAAGATTTTTCTGTTAGTTTTATGGATGCTACATGATACCAAACCCTTGAACATAACCAGTCTTTATGAGTGCCGTCAATAGTGAAACACTCACACTTCCTGTAATGTATCAGAAATTCATTTTATTAACTTATTAATAAGTGAAGTTGATCCGACAAAGTTGATAAGCATACAATCGTACCAACAATCACGAGACTTATGGTTCATTTGCTTTCACATGCCTTCTAACAGGCCTGGGTTAGGCCTCTGCTCAAACCTTCTCTTGACCCAGCTCAAGCTGGGAATTATGGGCCAGCACTTCTCCCATTTCTCTCTATACTCATCAAAGGGGCGTTTTTTTTTCTCTAAGAACAACATCCTTAATCCTAATCAGGTTTCAGAAATGGGACACGACAAGAGCCACAGGTCAGTCCTCAATTCTAATCCCACTTGACCTGTCAGCTGTCTTTGATGCAGTAAACCACTGTATCTTGCTAAAAGTGATAGATGACATAAGCATCTCGGACAAAGCGAACTACTGGGGTAGTGCTGGGCCTGGTTCTGCTCAAGGTTTTTTCCCAAGAGCAAGGTTTTTTTCTTTCTCACTAGGTGTTCATTCAGTGTGTCATGGCATGCAAACATCATCATCCCCAGATGTTTTCTCATTCTTTTCCTATGCTGATGATACCCAACTGTCATTCCTGACAGATGACTATACAATCATACTGCAGATTACTCCTTACCTCAGTCTTATCTCCTCTTGAATGAAGAAACACCATCTTCCATTAAACCTCTCTAAGACTGAACTCTTGGTAATCCTCGCCAACCTGTCTATCATGACCATCAACATATCCACCTTTCCCCAAAGTTGGTGAGGAACTTTGGCGTCATGATTGGTGATCTGCTGTCCTGACCATATTGCTGTGGTTTTTCACTCACGCTGCTTTGTGCTCTACAACATTTGGGAAATGAGGCCTTGCCTAACTCAGAATGCCGCCCAGCTGTTGGTACAGGCCATGGTTATCTCTTGCCTCGACAACGGCAGCGATCTCCTCGCTGCCCTAACAGCATGTGTTTTGAAATGCTTACAGATGCTCCAGAGTGCAGTGGTGCAACTGGTTTTTAATGAAAGGAAGGCATCTCATTGGTAATTCCTCTGTGGTGGATTGAACCACCAAAGCTTATAAGAGAATAGCTTGCCGTCTCTATCATCAAAAATCTCTTGAAGACACAACTCTTCTGGACTTGCAATCTCTCCCTGCATACTAACCATCTTAACTTTCACCTTAAACCACAACACTTCATTTTATTGGACTTATCAGTTCAACTTTCTGTCTACAACGTCTTGCTTTATCTTTGCATCTTCATTTTTTCTCTCCTTACTTAGCACTACATGCTAAGGTCTTCTTTCACATTGCAGTTTGAGTGCTGCTTCTGGTCATTTTATCACAAAAAATAAGAAAAAGACTGACGTCCATAAAGGAAAATGTCATCATTTTTGAGAATAAAGTTTGATGTACTCAACAGTGCACTTAGATTTCTGCTACTAAAGAACAAACATGGCAAATGCTTCTTGGATAAACACAATGTACACAATCGAAACAGCAAATTTTCAACACCTCTCTCAATTTGTCTCCTGCATATGCTCTTGGCGACTGGCTTTGTTTGTGTAATGTAGCCAATAACACCACCAATTTATTCAAACTAGCCTGCAGGTAATAGAAGCATGTCTGATGCATATTTAGTAATAGTTCTTCAAGTTCACCTCAAATTCACTTGATAATTGGATGGAAACACAGCTTATGACACACTTCCAAAGGCAGTATCACAGAGAGCTGTGTGTGTGTGTGTGTGTGTAGACAAGGACGGCAGGCACTGGACCAAGACATAATGAGGCATAGTAAATGTGGGAACTATTCTTTCAAAATGAAAAAAAAGACTACATGTTGCATCTGTTTTTTGTCACAGTACTTTCAATAGATAGAGTACATGTTTACATATTGCAGGGGATATATTTCTGAGCTGTGTATGAAGACCATGTGTATTTATCTATTTATTTAAGTGTTTTCATGACATATTTGCTGACTGTGGGAAAAAAAAATAAAGAGTTCTTGGTTAAAAAGATTCTTACTAACGTGGTCTAACCATGGTAATCTGTCACTCACACCGGATGCCATTTTTGGCAGACACACTTCAGCGTTGTGCCATTATCACCGTCTGTCACAATTTTGTCAGATGTTAAGATTTGCTTTGAATTTATTTAAATTATATTATAATAAAGACAATTGCAAGTTAGACTTCCATTTACAATTGTAAATGTAAGTCTTTTCTTTGGTTCTTCTCCTGTGCACCTGTCCAAAAAGAAGCCTAAGTTCTTCATGAACTTCTTTACAGTAGTGTACGTTTGAGTAGCTAATTTTTCCATATTTTTGTATAAATGTAGCTTAAAAAAGGGACCGATATCTTCACAAGTTATAAAACCAAACCAAGTTCAACTCAAATGGGGTTATGATTTGTGTCAAAATAAATGAACAACTAAATAAGTTGAGTTTTTTTTTTTAGTTTTGTTTTACTTTCTTCGAAAATGTTCCAAAACTAGATATTGGTGAGTAACTTTAGCAGGTACTTTGAAGTTGAAATTGGGGCCACTCATTCAGTTCAGTTAACCATCAACCCATTTATTTAGTCCATGGGTTTACATACTGATGTAATTCCATCTTTAACATTAATATTATCATTTAAAATTAGCATGTCTGGTCCATAAAGAACTTAACTGCCACATAAAGAGGTTTATAGGAGATACTGAGGGGAAAGGTACACCTTATGAGGTGTACCTTATAAGAGATTTAAAAAAGACACTTTCCTTTAAAACAGCACTGAAATCTTTATTAAATATAGGTTTTTGTGCGTAATTTGTAAAATATGATGTCTGACTAATCTTGGGAATATCATATTCATTCATTCATCCATCATCTATACCTGCTATTTCCAGTACAGGGTCATGGGGGTCTGCTGGAGCCTATCCCTGCTCACTTCGGGCGAAAGGCAGGGGTCCACCTTGGACAGGTCGCCAGTCCATCGCAGGGTCGTGCATATTATATGTTAATGTTAAAATTGTCTTATGCGTTGTATGAATATTTTGGTGTTTAGGAAGATTAGTAACCACTTTGGTGGAAACTAATAAATACACAAATAAACCTTCTTTTGGCACTTACAGATGTGCAGGATGTTTTAGGTCTCTTCAGGATTACAAACATCCAAGTGCCTCTGTAACCTAACTGCAATAAACAAGCATAAATTGAGCACTGAAAAAATTGCTCAGGGACTTGCTTGGTGTCTGTTTGGCAAAATGAAGAATCTGAAACTAAGTGAAAAACAGCATCAGAATTAGAAATTTCTGGAGTCAATATCCTTACGTTACATTCTATAGATTCTCTCAATGACATGTAGACTTGTTGGCAATGTCACAAGCCAAATTCATTATTTATTGTTATTTTGTTTCCTCATAATTCTCTGCTGAAGACAGAAGTAATAATATGTTTAATATGCATGTATAAAACAAAAAGCAGTGTGAATTTCCCAAAATGTCACTGTTCTTTTTCACTGTGGTACAATAAAGCTTGTTTTCTCTCTATTTTGGCTGCATAAACCTTGTAGCTTTTCCAGCCAAAAATCTTTGCAACACTTTCTTGTGGAGATCTATATCCAAAAATACGACCACACATTTTTAATTGGAAGACAAAGCTGAGCTTTTCAAGAACAATGACTCACTCAATTCTTTGTCAACAAAATGTAGCAGTCAAATGATCGAAGGCAAATGAAGAAACAGAAACTGTAAAATCAAAACACGCTTCTCTGAGATTGTGACCCCGCGGACATTAAGGGAACGGTTGGCTTGTCATCCCATTTCCCAACTTTGCCGCGATGTTCAACACATAGATCTGCTGCGTTCACAGAGGGCTAGAATGGAAGAGGGCCGAAGACGGAAGACTGTGCTGGGACAGCTGGGATGTCGGGCCTTGTAATACCAATTCGTCCCACTAGAGGTGATATAAATCTTTGGTGTACTTTTTAACACTGAGATGAAGAGAAGGTAGTTATGCTGGGTGCATAACTGAGCACCCCAGAAGTCAACGATGCTTGCCAAAGCTTCACTGAGCCACATCTGACTGCTGATGGACATCTTAGTGGAACAAATATCGTCCACATCCATGGATGAGGTGCCCCTGAGCAAGGCACCCAAACCCCTGTCTGCTCCCTGGGTGCTGCACCGCGGCAGCCCATCGCTCTGGTTCCAGCAACCCAAATGGGTCAAATGCGGAGAAAGAATTTCCCCACAGGGATTAACAATAGTATATAAAATAAATAAATAAATAAATAGAATAAATATCTGTCCCCATTTGAGATAAAGAATCAGAATCAGCTTTATTTCCCAAGTATTTAAACACATACAGGGAATTCTTTGCCAGTAGTTGTTGTTTCTCTGATATATATTCTGATAAATAATAAGAAATTTAAAAATAAAAGTCAGTAAGTAGTTTTTTTTGTTGCAAAAAAGCAAACAAAAAAAGAAGAGAGCGATACGATAGAGGGAAGGAATGGCTTAGCATCAGCTTGAAGAAGAAACCTTGTGAAACGAGGGGAAGATGCTGCGAACTTTCAACCAAACAACTTCACCATAATTCAAGAAGGTAACTGCTTTGTCATAACAAACAGGTTCTGTGTCTATCTTTTCTGTTTCAAATGAATCATTTGGAAAACATGTAGAACAGCTGTTTCCTGCGTCAGTCCATGTTCAGATAAACGGCTTGTGAGAATGATAAGCTCTCATTTTCCATGGAAACAAAACTAAACAAAACAACTTTAGGTAAATACCGGAATGAAATGTGAAGTGGAACTGGAATGTTTCCTCCAGACTGGTAAGCAGACTAGTTTTCCAAACGGGTGCTAATATGCATAAAGTTATAGTGCTACAGCAGCATCACTGTATGGTATTTGTGCAGTTACTGCAGGAATGTGCTTAGTGACTTCAGATATGCAGCTATCATTTGATTTGGAGCTTTATGGTTACATCGTGAGCCTTACACAACTTTATACATTTATTTTTACACATATAACAGAACCCTGGTCTGAATGATGATGGTGCAGGTGAAATGATTCCTGTAAAGCTTTTTTTTTTTTTTTAATATCTTGGACTGAAATATTTGGAAACGTGGACATCTAAAATAGTCAAGATTTTTAAATATGAAACAGAAACTTAAAAATTCACTCTCAGTTTGAAGCCAGACATAGTTGGAGCTGCAAAATTCACAAAAATCATTATCACCCAGTCTGAACTGTGAATATACAATTACAGCTCAATAAAGCAACTACCTGTTTGAGCAATATTTTCCTCTTCAGTAGCTGCCGCCTGGATTTTCTCCAGCTGGGTTACAAACGAATAAGTGACTTTAAAAATTGAACGTAATATGTGGTAGGAAATCAGCGAGATTACAGCTCAATTATATAACATTTAAAGGTGTTAACATGCTGACTTTTTTCTTCACTTCTGTGTTTTACTCAGAGAGAGAATTGGAAGGAAAAACAACTGAGGAAACATATATGTCTCATGTGCAGCCACTTATGTTGATGCGGGCTTTAGAAAGCAGTGTAGCAACTGTAATCTACTCTGTAAATAAGGATTTGTTTCTCTAATTTACTGCTTGGTTCTGTAACTGGAGCAGTCTGTCTTTAATTTTCACTTCTTAGCTGACTGAACAGAGGAGAAGGAGAAAGGAAGAGGAGGAACAAAGGTTGGTTGTTTCATTAGTAGATGGTGACAGAAAACAGTAGGAAAATAAAGAAAACAAATGTCTGTAATATAAGATTTTACATTAACATATATGTATTAGTGCTGAAGCTCCATTAATGACTAATGTTTTAATTTTTATCACCAATGCCTGAACTAAATCAGAGTGAAAATACGTAGATGATTTCATCAGCTCATTTATTTATGTTTGGAAAGAATTAACCATGTCGTGGTTTATGGGTTGGATTTTGACACTCGATATGTCTCATGAAACTATTTTCTAAGGACACCTCAGCTTCAGTCTAATTTCTCAGTAGGCTATGCATGGACGCTTTTAAAGGGTACTCTCAAAACTTTAAACAAGTAGTTTTTGTGCATAAATGCAAGAATTCATGTTGTCCAAATCAAACATCTCTTTTGCCTGAGCATGGCCAAAGAAGAAGACAGAGGGCATAAATGCTTCCCACCACTATTACTATTACACTATTGGGGTTTCCTTTATGGCGAAATCCATCATGTACTTGCCTCTTAATTTGCATTTTTTTTAAACTTTTTTGATGCACAGCAAAAATGCAATGATCCTAGATATGTAAATGGAGAGCCGTAATCTAAATTTCCTGTCCTGTAACAGTCAGATATTTTACTGCCTGGATCGTTTGGTTTGGGTGAGGCCAAACTTCTTGCAACAGTTGACTTTTTTAGAGGACACAAAGATCTCAGAAGTGTTTGTACATCGGAGACTGTGTGGTGGGGTGGGGGGGGGTGGGGGCGCGAATGACGCGGCAGAGTGCCTGACCTGTTTGTCTTTCACTGCTCATATTTCTATTTTTAAATGTAAAACAATTACGTCACGATGCTTTTCGTAAACCAGTCTGTTTATCTCTGTCCCAAACTGCAACCTACAGACAGTATGACATAAACATTTTTTTTTTCCTCCTGATGTAGATGATCATGTTGGCAGAATAGCTGTTGCGACATACACATGTCGATGCATAAATCAGACTCCAGAGATCGTTCAAGCGGGATCTGGGGAGAGGCGAAGTGTTGGTTTGCTCACTTTGCAGAGGCTCCAGTAAGTACAGGTCAGTCAAGGATAGTTCAATGGCAGGCTTAATATTGCAACAGAGAACATGAATAAAACAAACCTGATACTGACAATACCACTCCCTCCCATCCATTACATATAGCAGGATATCAAAGCAGCAGTCTTCAGACCTGGGACACCATACACCCTAATGGCTGAAGCACTCGTTACTCTCTTAGGATGCATGTCATGTGGACACGATGACTTAATGTAGATCCAACTTAAACTGAACTGTCAATCAGGGGCAGTCCTTGACCCCAGCTGGTTGATGAGGGTTCTCTTGGGGCTGAACTATAGGGGCTGTCCTGAGTTTTCTGGACATTTGGCTGTCAGAATTGTGCTAATCAAACAATGAAGCACCATCACAACCACAGAACAGCTGGAACATCAGGAGAATGACATTGAAAGATTAATGTGCTCACATGTTCATTTACAAGCAGCCCCAACTGTCAAAATAGTCAAATGTGAACTGAAGAAGACGTGGATGCTTGAGTTCGTGCAAAGCTTAATCAGTGGCCCTTTCATTTTAAAGTCATCATATACTCTGGCGCTTCGTGTGTGTGGGTAGATGGGTGGGAGTGAACAAACAGACCTGCTGATATTTAAATGCTGACAGCACGCTTAGCGCTCATGTCCTCTGTCACTGCCTTCATTTCATCTTACTCCTACAAACATACTGCGCAAAATCAATGTGCACTGGGCTTACTCATACTTAATGTCATGGCGCCATTACATTATGTCTAATTCTTGGAAAATGCTTCTCTTTTGCATAATTACAGTGTTCATCTGTACTCCATAATCATATTTTAGTGAGCTGTAAAAATGAGTAAATATCTCACAAGCAATTCATGTTGTGGTAAATGAACTGTAGCCGCTTTTAGGAGCGGAGGCTCAATTACAACCACGATCACGAACCAGAAACATATCATTAAGCCACTAATTCACCGTTAATCCCACAACTTGTCCTCTAACCTGACTCACTTCCTTTCAACGAGGCAACTCCCCTTGTCACGGATGTCCTTGTTTGTGTACAGTATGCATGCGTGTGAGTGAGGTGTCAGCATTTTATCAGGAATCATTCAGCCGATGGCCTGTCACCCCACCTTAAGGACACAGTGAGGAGAGGCGAGGCTCACCTTTGCCATTGCTGACATTTTAATTTGTCACTGTTGGCCATCCTGCTTCCGTCAATAGTGCATCAATGCATCAAAACAAACGCCATGGGACACAAGAGGATTTCTGGGTTCGATACCATTGATACACGCCTCTGATTAAGGCTGCATTGCTGCATCTTACAGATGCAGCTGGCCCTGGCTTGCAGCTGTGTCAGGAAAAGAAGATGACAACAGATCGCGTCTGAGTACATAAGAGAAAGGTCAAACCTTAACACCAATAATCCTCAGTCAAAATGCAGGCATATATGAGAATTACAGCAGTTTCTGGATTTGTAATGCTTAATTTTTGTGAAATGCTTGTATATTTTCTTCAGGAATCTGTTAAACAGTGTTGCATATCCATACTGCGGAGACCCATTCAACAATGCTCGCAAAACTGGACAAAAACAAACAAACAAACAAACAAAAAAACTTTGGTCACCCAGTAATTGTTAAGAATACAAATTGAACTATTTAAGACACTGAGTATTACTTAGTAGAGATTTTAGAGCTTTGCCAGTCACTCCTGCAGAAAAGTAGTTCTTCTGAATTGAATGCAAACATCAATATAAAAGTATAGTGTTTCCAAAGGTCAAACCCAATGATACTAAGATTTTATTCTCATCTGTGCACATTCACTGTGAACATTGTGTGTACATTGTGTACATTTTGTTGAGTTGTTCATTGTTGTTGATGTAGTAGTTGTCAAGATATCTCAGATGTGACCACTTATTTGTGGACTGAAGCCTTCAGTGTTACAATGTACAGAGCTTGCATATAAGTGATAGATCAGGGGAGTCAAACTCTATTTCATCCCGGGCCACATCATCACCATGGTTACCATTAAAGGACTGGATGCTAGTTCTGGAGTCGGTTGTGAAATAATAATTAAAACTGAATAAATGACACCCTTCTGACATTTTCAGAAGGAGCACTAACACACAACCCTAACCCACAAGAGGTGAACCTAGCTAAGACCACCAAAACGATTAACTTCGTATTTTATGACAGAAGAAAAAGAACTTTACAGGATTTTACAGTACTTCTGCATCAGCTTCATCTCTGATACCAGATGACTGTACATCTTTCAGCAGGTAGTAGTGATAATAATGCATCATTTCTACCTATTTATTTATTTACTTTTTAATTCACCCCTTTAAAGCTTTCACAAATGAGGAAATTACATTTCGATACAAAATTGTTTTTGTACCATGCTGTAGTCATATTTATCCCTCCGATTCAGTTGGGAATTTTAGCATTTGTGGAGATAAATCTATGAGGATCAATTGGCTGCCTCAGAGGCGGAAAAATGAAGCCAACATGAAACAACTGTACAGTAAAGATAGCCATGGAAAGCTTATTTCAAAAGCCAGTCAAAACCTATCACTATTCATTAAGAACACGTTTGATTTTTTTGTCTGAAGCCAGACTGAAATCTGTCAAAAAGACTGTTTGCATTTAAGACATTTTTCACTTAAAACAACGCAGCTTTCTCAGTAAATTGTTCACTATCAGCGAATCCGAGCTTCTCTTCTTCAGACAACTGCAGTTTTTAGAGATCTGGGAAAATGCCTGATTAGATGCATTGATAGTTTTCAACATGTCTGTTTCTACAGGAGCAAAAAGCTGATTGGCTGAGTGTTGATGAATTTAGGTTCTTAACAATCTCTACGGTTTTAGCATCAAGAGGGCTAAATGTTAACAAACTGCTCAAGCTGTTGCCGTGTGGCTGCAGTTCTGTAAGAGGTCAGGTGTTTGGTGTGAATGTTTTAATGGCCGGTCTGATGTTTGGGATTTTTACATGAAAGATTGCAAGCTCATTACACTTGCTCTTGCGAAAGAATGACTGGTGTGAAACTCACGGGAATGATTTTAAGTTGCGTATTTACAGGAAAGAGAGTCCAGATGTGTGGGTCAGGCTGAGTACAGGCAGAATTCAGGCTGTCCTGCCAAAAAAGCATTTGCATCATAGACTTTCTTACTTTTCTTATTTCTTATAGACTTGTGAGAGAGTATATAAGCCCGAAACAAGGTAATAAACCGTCCTTTTGCCACCTCGACTGTCTGGGTGTGTTTTAAGGCACGACATGAAATCAAGGGCTAACTGTGCTAATGGGTTGATTAAATTCTTAATAGTGGGGAAAAAAACAGCTGATTGTTGATATTCCTGCTCATCAAGTTAGAAAAATATTCTTGTCTAGCCTTTTCTATAATAATGTTGCGAATATGAAGGTTTTCCTTAAAGATCTCACACTGAATGTGTCAAATTACTTTTCCATTTGCGCTCAGCTTTCCTGCGTTCTCTCTCTTGATTTTCTACGGCTGGGTTGTTTCTCCGTGGCGCTTTCTGTTTGCTAAAGAATACTTTCAGATTTTCTTGTGCAACAGCATCAGAAAATTTAAGTCTTTTACATTCAAAATGATCAAAAAGTACATCAGCAGATGTAGACATGATTTCCACGAAAAGGTGAGCAGTCTGATTGTTTATATACAGTTTCCTCTCTGAAACTGACTCAGTTTGGGTCACTGGGGAAATTGACATTTCAAAGAAAAGCACAGAAGTGGCCAGAAAGGCA